>JAMKCH010063461.1:0-109774 GCA_023653785.1 Ophioderma brevispina
GACATTCTGGATATTTTTTCCCCTTAAATGTGCTTTTCATTTTATGCTTTGGCAACAAATGGATAGATTTTGGATTTCAAAGGTGAGCGAAAACACAAAACAAATTTGGCCATTTTTTTCAATTTTTGCATTTCTAGGGTCATTAGCACATACCGAAACAAAAGCCCAGCTAGCCAACCCTACAGCCGGCTCAAAAAAAATGGTACAATCAGAAAAAAATGGGTTACATATGAATTTTCAATATAAGATTTTTATTCTTTACTGCCATACATGTTGTTAAAGAACAAAGACCCGGCTTTTTTCCAATGGTTTTTGTTTCCATCTCATTTGCTTTTGTCAATCCAGAAATATCGCAACTTAGTGCGATATACCAAAACGATTTTGTCCACTTTTATGTCATGGGCAAAGTTGTTTCGCCCAGCTATGCCACGCTGTCTTAAAGCTCACAAAGAATTGCAACTTGACCAAACGAACAAATACAGATTAAATAGTAAACAAGAAGTCTACGTTTATCGACACAGGTTTTCATAGTCAACATAACAGTTTCAATTATAAAAATCTTCTCTAAAATCTTCATAAATAACAACATACAAATATTTATTTGCACGTCATGAAATGAGCTTTGAATTTATTTCAAGATTGGTATCTATTAAAATCATGCCAGAAGGAATTTAATTGCAACCAAAATAAAACACTTTCCAAATCCAATGAAAGAGTGGTTTAAATAGTGGCACTATTCTATTTGTGCATTACTAATGGTTGACGTCAATAAAAATTTGAATGTGGAAGCAAGTATCAACAGGGGTGGTAGGATTTTGCGTTTCATTATACTTCCAGACCAAGAAACTTCTCCTCCAAGTTGGCTGTACGCCGGTTGTAACCATGTTTCTCTTCTGACAAACAACGGTATGTGGAATGTTATTCACTTTTCTTAAAGCCCAAACTTACTCTGATATAATAACTTCCACCATTATGTAACTGTTTTCGTCTCTTTTAGAGTTTTCTTTAATGAAGTTTAATAATCCCTTTTTAAAAGATTTCAATATCTGTTCACAAGTGTAAAAAAAAGAAATACTTATTTTAACTAACCGTCTTCAACCGTTTTCACTCAACCAGAAAGTTGGCACAAAACTCGATTTGGGTGTTCCGCGTAACTAAGTTATCTCCTATCTCTCGATTGAAATAAGCAATTGATATGAAACAAAAATCCTGGAAAGCCTGGTCTTTTCTCTTGAAATGTGATATACAAAACACTTACTACTTCATGTTGAGAATATATATTGAAAAAATCGGTTTTTTTTTTGATTGTACCATTTTTTTTTTTGAGACAGGCTGTACTTTGAAAGGCCTTTTTCTTGTCACCCTCATGTTCATTAAAAAAAAAAACACTTTTGTTTTTTTTAATATATTCTCAAATTACAATAATTATGATCACTCCCATTATAGTTAAAATTGGTTGCACTGGAGTTTCTGACTACAGAGAAAGTGTTTAAGGGAATTTCAACCATTTTTTAAAAACAGGCTATATTAACAATGATTCCCAAAAATAAATATTATTGGGCATTGGTTATAAGAGAAAAAATATGGGGGGGGCATTCTCATGTATTAATATAAAGCTCACAGGAGGCCCTCGCATATAATGTTAAAGACTTTCCACAACTCTCGTGAATGTCGCGAATTAACATGAAAGGATTAATCTTCATTTAGACAGCCATGTTCTCTGGGGTCACTTTATAACATGTACATTTGATACATAGATTACTTATGCCACCTTGGGCTTTTTCTGGGATTTGTATTTTATTCTCCAAGTTGTCACAATTCTCCTATCGATACAGTATTTAGGGTTTTTAAAATAATTGTGCAAGACTAAACCAAACTGTATAAGGAAAGAGCATGTAAAGGATTAGAAAGTCAATGCAAAATCTTGTATTTTTTTCTCGTATTTCTGTTTATTTCAATTTTTTCCCCCTGAATCCAATTTAGTAAAAACATGGTCCTGGACAGTGATTGTCATCTGCTGTTGCAGTTTGTGAATGGGGCCAAAGGTCACATGAGGTCACCAACATGTCACCCCACCCCTCCCCCTCCTTTTCACCAAGTTACATCGTTGTAGCCCTTATGGAACTCATACGGCATGCAATATATTAAGGGTTAACATTTGACCACAGACACACACACATACACACACACACAGACCTATGACCAGAGTAATCCCTATGTGCCTTCTGCAATTCTTGCAGAGCCTTCTGCAATTCTTACAGATGACACAAAAAGTGTGAAATTCTCAACCTTCTGCAATTCCAGATGACACAAAAATGTGAAATTCTCAACACATTTCAATTTTGTTTACATAAAATGAAATATTTTTTGTTCTTTAACAACTGTAAGCATTTTCCTCTCAGTTCTTCAAATGAATGACTTCAAAAGCTTTCTGCTAAGTAATGCTTTTGCAGATTTTTGTTTTAAAATTAAAATGCAATTGAAAGGGAAATATCAAATTGCAGATCTCTCCAGGACAAATGATGCAAGCTCTAAAACAAATGCATGGCTCAGTCTCAGGACATAGCCAATAAGGGGATGAGGGGGAATAAGTGCCCCTCAGACCATTGATTGAGGAAAAATCAGGAGGGAAAAAGATGGTAAAAATGTTAAATTACCCCTTTGTTCACACCCGAGTTTGGGATATTTTGCCTACGACTGGCACATTTTTGTACTGACTGGGAACTCCCTCATGATGCAACCAGTCTGGCTACAGCCCCCCCCCCAAATATTTCTGATTTTGTCATAACTCGGACATAAGGAGTACAGATGTTTTATACACCCTATAGTAAGAGATTTATGCTAACTTTATGTCTCTCTTGTCAAAAATTTCCTTCTAATGGAGTTAATTCTGCTGCTCAAAAAAGGTATGTAGAGGAGTTGTAATTGTCAATAATATTAAGATCATTCTTGATGGAGGAGACATGGACAGGTTATGGTGTGTCTGTCTGCCAAAGGGCTGTCACATTTGCAGTTTTTATTGCCAATTTGGACATTTGGGACAAAAATAGCTACTGAAAAACAAATGTACATGGAGGATTTACATTCTGGGAAAATAAAGGAAAGGTCTCTTTTGAATGGATACAAACTAAGTCAATGGACCTTTCTTTGCCAGTAGCCCTTCACAAAATTTACCTTTGTGGCCTAGTTTACATTGAGGGAACTTTAATTAGTTTTCCCACTCTAAAAGTCCGTAGAATTTGCGTATCAGTGATTGGTACACTCAACATAGGTTCAACGCATATGTGTAAAAAGGGCGACGTGTGTTTCATGTTTGCTTTCAAATACCTTGTTTTGGTGGTCAAAAATCAGTGAGGAATACGTAATTTGATAATTAAAAAAAAGACACATTTTTTGTCAAATAAATAGCAAGATGTACACAAAAATTGGTCTTTAAAAAAATATTGCTGTCAGCTATGGGAAAGAAAGTACCAGTAGTTTCTTGTAAAGCTTAAAGGTGCCTTTGTGATTTTAAGCACTTTTGCTTTGATTCCATTGGTCACTAAGATATCCTTTGAGAAAAGCTTATTCACAAGATTTGAGTGATCCCGATCTTTGTGGTTTTTGTGTGTGAAGCAAATTGCTGGTTGCCCAACAGTCTCATAGGCTTACTGTGCGTGTAATTTCTGGTCCGTTATGGCCCAGAAAATACCAAAATTGCGAATTCTACGAGACGACCCAAATTAGTAAGATTGGTACACATGAATTACTAAGTCTAACGGTTCAGATGATATAAAAATCTCAACCCTGTTTTTAGGGTAAATCGGGGGGAGACGAGGTTGTGGATCACCAAAATGCCCCTTAAATTTTGCATTTCAAAAGTTTATTTACCAGACCCACTGGGGAGAGAGATGTTGGGGAACGGGAAGTTCCTCTACCTCCCACTCCTACCGGACAACAGTGGGCGCTATTCTTCTCCAGTACCACGCCTATCGTACCATCGTAAATAGCATTGAAAATCAATCGGGCCAGGGCATGTGTTCTTGAGGAATTCAGGGACAGATGTTAGAAACCAAAATTCTTATATGATAAAGGGGAACGGCAGGTATTCCACCATCCTCCCTCTAAATGTAAACGAGTGAAAAATTTCACTCCGCAAAAAGAGTGAAAACTATTTTAAACCACTCCAAAGTGGAGTGGTTTGTTACTTAAAAAAAAGAGCGAATTCCCATTCAAAAAAAGTGAAAAACATCACTCCAATAAAGAAGTGGATTACACTGGTTTCGTGTAGTTCTTTCGTTTCATCCTCAAAAGTGTGGTACCTTAGTGTAATCCCTCAAAATGAATGAAGTCCACTGGAATGATTTTTTAACTCTGTTTGAGTGAAATGTCACTCTTTTTAAAGACCACTATCAGTGATTTGCTAAAATCAGTAACCCGAAAAAAATTTCATCAAAATCCAGATTTTGTCTGTATTTAACACAAAGTTACCAGGTATCCTAAACATTTACCATGCAAATGATAAGACCAGAAGAAAAACCTAATAAAAGGACAGAATCGGAGATTTGAATCATTACTGTCCGTTCGGACACGTACTACAACAAGTAAATTGAATGGAGAACGTATTCTTGAAACACTGCCGTGGTCTTCCTTTTCTGTCAATTCTACAGCTAGAAAAAGGTAACTTATGAAATTTCTCAGACTTATCTGTCACTTTGAAGTTATTCATGCAAATTTCAAATAGTTTTCAAATCACTGAGAGTGTCTTTAAGTACCAAACCACTCATTTTGGAAGTGGTCTAGGGAGTTTCCACTTTTTGGGGAGTGAAATTTTCACTCGTTTAAATTTAGAGAGTTGTGAGGACATTCAAGGGGCATTTCAATGAATACAGGCATCTTTTTGCTCCATTTGGAAGACTCCGGGCATACCCAATATTACCACAAGTGGTCCCAAATGTTTGGTATCAGAAAAAAAGCTACTCCTTTTCTCATAACCATGTGAAAAAGGATGATTGGTTGGAAATTACGACGGGCAAAATCTACTTCATGTTGGTCAAACTAATTATTAAATTTTAAGAGTACTCTTGGGGCTTACAAAAAATTCTGTTTCTAAACATACTCACATCAAACGGATTGGAATAGCAGTGCGAAATTTTTACAGAAGGTTGTGGGGTGAAAGCCTGTCAATATGAAAAAACTTTAGATCTAAATTGGGCCCATCCCCCTTAAAATGGGATTATTCTTTGGCCCCTGGGTATATGCAAGGGGGCCTGGGGGATTAGGTCCGGCCCAGCATGTGTTCCCCTTGTTTTCCTCTTCTAACATCAGTTGGGTCCTAAACGGAGGGTGTTTAGAAGGCAATCCCATAATGACATTGCAATGTGCCTATACTGACTGTACAAAAACATGTGTCGTACTTAGGAATAAAAAAGTGTTCAAGAAGTTGGATATCACAAGAAATTTCATGATCATGCTTAAAATTCCTTAAAGTACTAGTGCTTGTGGGAGAAAATTAGTGTAGAAGTTGGATTTTTTTTTGGTGGAATACCAAGCCCGGGAATCACAGGGACACTGTTGAGTTGTAAATTTCCCAAAAAACTGGTGCATTGTGGATGGACTAAATACCCCTCTGGTCCTAAATGCGACCAAAAGAGCATGAGAAATCATCTGCTCTTTTACATGTACTAACACCGATAAGATTCCTCGCTTGTACTTCCAATCTCCAAACTATTTTCAGTGGACATGACATTGCATTAAGAATCTAGCTTCCATCGGACTATTAGCTTTGATTGTACAAGAAATTCATGGTACTATTATGGCTCCAGCAATGTGATCGCATCTGTAGCCGCACATGATAATGTTTCAGTAAGCTTAATGCTAGAAGAAGACGTGAACTTCAAACTGCATGAAACATCACACTTCATCTTATTAAAAACCTAATAGTATGTCGTCACATAAGTATAACATTTAAAGTCAAATTTCAAAAGCCACTTGTACTGGCTTGTGACAGGTTTGAGACAACACCTTGTTATTACATACTCATTGTGTGTCATAACATTTTTATACCTTTGGCTGTATGCGGCCAGTCAGCCCCCTGCAGTCGTGCTCGCAGAAGTGCATCTCGCCTGTGTGCGTTCGTGAAAAGTTTTTCGTCAGCGCCCCTGGGGTGAAACATCGTAATGGACATGGCAATGATATGAATAAACACCACAACTGCATACAGCACTAGGGGGACACCAGTTATAGTTGTTAAATGTTAATGTTCATCATGCAGGGGCAGACCACGAAGTAATTGAAAAAAAGTCATGCCAATGTGAAAACGTAATGGTGACATACCCTAAAAACACAAACATCACCATTTCATGGTTAAGGAAAAAAATCCCCTTTTTCCAGATTCTTTTTTTTTTTTTTCTTATGCTGTTTTTGACACCCTAATCATGTACGGGCGTACTCGCTGTTGAACAAAGGGACCCTTTTACACCTCAGTCTTGTGCCTGGCATCATAAGCCACTTGAATACCAAGTATCCCCCCCCCCCCCCCCCCCCCCCCCCCCCCCCCCCCGCCGGCCTTTTGTATTTATTTGGAACCCTAACTCAAAATAGATGTTGTTGAGTTCCAAAGAAACTTGATTCTTTAAAGAAACATTTCGGTTTTATGGAACTCTTCTATGTGCACTAACAAACCATCTCAGATTTGCATAGAACTCTCACAAAATAGTACAGATTTTTTTAGGTAGAGAACCCTCATAATTACAAGATTTGCACAAAAAAAAGGTTGTAACCCTCCTAATTAGGGAGAGTGTTTGGACAAAAATGTTAAAAATGCCAGAACTTTGTTCATTTATCTTATTTCTAGACAGAAAAGACATTTTAAATCAACACCCAACTTGAAAATCTTGAGGATGAGTACACGAGCCTTAAGTGGGGATATATCCCTCATCCCCAGATTATACCACACATGCACCCAACTGACCCAAGACACTCTCTCCTTGGCCACTCCGCATCTTATGAAGAAATACTTGTGGCAATCGGTTGTCATGATTTGAAGCTGTACATGAAAATTCATGAAAACTAAAATGGCTATGAATATGATTTTTTTTTATTTGAGTTTATTTGTAACGATTAATAGAAACTTCGAATCAAGTTAAAGGCTGACTCGAGATTCAAACATAATTTTTTGTGTAAATAATTAAAATAGTCACCAGAAACTAAGATAGTTAACCCAAATGCACAATTCCAAAGTTTGCAGATGAAATTGGATACTTGTTTTGATGCAGTAAACATTTAGTATATATTTGCGTGCCATAGGAGACTGTGTATACAACAACAAATTCGGATCACGGACTTTTATTAACAAAGTTGTGATTTCTATATGAACAGGACTTCGATTTGAGCTTAGAAATTTCACAATGATTGATAGGACAAGCATTGTACATGCAAAAAAAAACACAATTGTTTGGAAATGAGGGCGCCTCCTCGAGAAATCTCTGGTCACCTTTTAAACCATAAATAAGTCCATTCATATGGTCATCCCCTGTAGATGTAAAAACTACTTTTAATAATAATCTAATATGTTCATTAGGGGATATTAGAGCACCACAGCTGCTGAGCATTACTTATGGTATGCCAACACACATATGTAGACCATCTTAAGATATCACAAGCAAATGGACATCCTCTCATCTTAGAGGGGAGTTTGTTTTGACAAAAGAGTGAACCATCTTAAAAATCTCATCACTACTTTAAGTACAATGGATGTTGTCAATTACGTCTTAAAAGCTGGAGATGGGGTAGTTTGCTTAGTCTGTTTCATATCAAGAAGGTGCACTCCCAATTTTGTGATTACCATATATGGTGACTGGATCATCTTAAAAAAGTCCCCCATTCAGCCCTTCAATTTACTTTTTTGACTATAATCATAATTTAAAAGAACAGGAGGATATTTTCTCAAATTACAAATTTAATTCTTACTTGATCGGCTGTAGAATTCGTACGGAGAACATTTCAAAGGTTTATTGGACAAACAAGTAAAAAAGAAAAACAAAAACTAAGCTTTGAACTAGCCTGCTATCGTAATCATCCACATAGAAAAGCATGCTTTGATTTTATAAATCTAATCATCATCTTAATTATCGTAATTACTACATAAAGACAGCATATTAGGCTTATTCACTTCAGGTGTGATCTGATACATTGGTAAGCATTTCCAAATATGCAAAAAAAACCTGCAATAAAAAAATATGGCATCCCTTCCTTCTGGAAATGTCCCTGTGTCTCTTTAAGACTACAGGAATTTATAAGTTTTACTTCCAATTCCAAATAATTATGGTATGTTTTTGCCTTTCTTAGCTTTTATTGCTTTTATACATTTGAACATTTTTGTCTTTCTTGGTTCTCTTGTTATTTTTTAATGTACTTTATTTTTTTAAATAATCTTTAAAAAGCTACTCTAAGTTTATTAAATTATTTAAAATTCAGGGGAAAAACTTTTTGAAGGATATTTGGACAAGGCCAAATATTTTGTTCTTTTCCTCTCTTTTAAGTTACCTATTTTGAGGGTCACAGTAGAATTTTATGCTTTACTTAGTCCAGTCTTGGTTTTCCCCTCACATAATTTCTTGGATGGAATGTCTTTGATAGTGCAGATACTAGTCAGTCAAATTGACCAATTTATATATTTTGAATAGTCTCATTAGATATTATAAGAACATTTCATAATTTGTAGCCTTGTCCCCGACTTAAATCACCTGTACACTGGTCTAAGAATGAATTGGATTTGTAATATCGTGCATGCAAATTCACATGACAAAAAATACTAACTCATTTTTTATTACATTTTTTTTTACTTATTCACTTGATAAAATACATAGGTCAGCATTCTAAATATGCAAAAGAAAACCTGGTTTAAAAATATGAGGACATATTTTCTGGAAATGTCTCCTATCATCTTAAAAAATGAGATGTTAAAATCACAAAATGCACTTTTAACTTCAATTTTCTCTCAAATGATAGTCTAGGACTTTACATTTTAAACCATAAAACATATAGGAGCCTTAAGAGGCTAAAGACATCCCAGTAATTTTTAGCCCAATTTTTGGGTTTGCCGCAATTTTAATCAACAAAATAATGTGCCTATTACATGAATATCACAGACTAATTGCACTCTTTGATAGTAAAGCCACAAAGGTCAGAGACCTGTCAAACAGGGTGGATGTCAAGGAATCAACTCCAGTGTGTGTTTTCTAGTGTTTAATGCCATGATCTGTCGTCTACTTTATAAAACCACTTTTTATTATGAAGTCAATCTGTTTATCCATAAGGACACTTTTAGGGCTTAAGCATTTCAGGTGAGGGCTAATATATATAAAAGTTTTACAACAAAGCAAAAATATCAATTTTGAAAAATCTTGAGGGCACACTCTTTTCCAAAATGTGCTGGTGTATGTCGCTTTCAACATTTTACACTCAACTTCATACAACCTATCTGGAAGGTTTTATTTGATGGAATCATATACAAATATGGACTTGAACCTCATCCTATTTAACTTAGTCTGGCCACACATCTACACCTTATACCACATGCAGTTTTATATGTGCACCATCTATGTAGTACCTTATTATCCAATTTTCCCCTTGGCATATGTATGTCACTCTAGACTCGGCAATTTAATGCAGCCAGCTAGAAGACCATTTCTTTGCCGTAGGCTAAGAACATATTGAGGGTTTAGTGCAAGAAGGCTCCAACTGCAATAGCTGTCATTTGTCAGTTGTGCTCTTATTAAGTGTTATACCTGCCAAATCTAACACCTGGCAGCTATTGCAGTTGGGGCCCTTTTGCCCTAAACCCTCGATATGATATTTACTTGATGTGTATGTATGGGACAATGCCAAAGTGTATGTATACATGTATACTTGTAGTGGGATTTAACATTAACATTTCTTAAAGTGACAGGAGGAGATTTTTTTTTTTTTTTGAGGATACAAATTTCTCTCAATTTGCACTTGATTGGTCGTAGAACACCTACCGAGAATGTTTCAAAGGTTTATTGGACAACAAGTAAAAAAGAAAACCAACAACTATGTTTTGAACTTGCCTGCTATTGTAATCATCCCTATAGAAAAGCATGCTTTGACTTTCTGTCGTGCATGACAGAAAATACTGAATATCAGCATATTGGGCTTATTCACTTTAGGTGTGATCTAATATTGGTAAGCATTCCAAATATGCAAGAAAGCCAGGTTCTAAAAAAAATTGGGGGGTGCTACTTTCTGGAAATGTCCTTGTGTGTTTCTTTAAAGTCTGACTCAGAGATTTTGGAAATATAATTTTTTGTCTATTTATTAAAAATAGTCAACTAGAACTAAAGATAGTCACCTAAAATGCCCAATTCCAATATTTGAGACGAATCAGATTTGTCGTTTCCATATAGGATACCGTGTATAACAAAAATTCCGGATCTGGAATTTTAAAACAAAGTTGTGATTTTCTATATGAAGGACTTCGATTCGAGCTTATAGCTATTTCACACGGTGATTAGTATATGGACAAGCATTATGTATATGCAAAAAACACAATTTCTTTGAAAATTGAGGGCGCCCTCCTCAGGAAATCTCTGAGTCAACCTTTAATGTAAGGGGGAGCACAAATTAGCCACTCGGCTCTCTTCTCAGATAGCATTAAAATACTTTTAAACCCTTTTACCTGCCTTGGAATTGGCTACAAAAGGCAGCTATATATTTTTCTGATAAATCAACATGCATGGTAAGATGGTGATAGAGCTGAAGAGGATCAGTTTTATGTATTTTATAGAAACTCTATTTCAATTGGTTATTCAAATGGCTACAGCATGTAACTGACCAATCAGAAATGCTGTAAGAAAGACATAAGTTTCCAGAGATTAATTTGTTTCCTGGCTACATCGTCAGGTGAGTGCAAGAGGTCTTAAATGCAATAGCTGCCACATAATACATCTGTGTGCTGCCATGTTAAGATGACTCCTTCCTTGAGCCAGTGGCTCTTGAAATGGTTCTTAAGAACGATTTCAAGAGCCACTGACCAAAGACTTGGCACAATAGTATGTTTGATGAAAATTTCTGACAAATGGCAGCTCTTGCACATTTTTACGCCTTTCTCGCATTCACCCAACGGTGTGTCTTTCCTTGATGTTTAATCCATTGCCAAACTTTTGAGCATATTTAGCTTGCACATGCAGCACAGACCGGTACAGCCGCACTCTCAGATAGATTGAGAGCATGTTTGTCTGGTCTAATTCTATAACAAATTCAATTTTCTTCACAATTACTTGGTAACAGTACCCCAGGTCAATGTCTATTTCCATCACCCATCTACACACATGCTATTCTGCTTCAGTTTGACAAATAAATAATTAGACCTTACAAAAAGACATAGAAACAATGAGTGAAGTCAAAGGTTGTATCTACTGTCTAGTCTACACCACATTAAAGGTGCAATAAGAGATTTTGGGGCACCCAAATATTGTGTCATAATAGTCATTTTGCATATAGATTAGACACTCAATAGATTTCTTACCTTGTATTTGGCTACAGAAATGTCTTAAAATACAGAAAAAAGGTGATTTTGTTTTGCTTGTATTTCATTGTAATAAAACATAGGCTGAATTTCGTATTTGCTCCTATGAAATCAAAAATTTCATAATTTTTGTACCAAAGAATTACTTCTTAGCTTAATCCTTTCAGATAGGGATATTTTTTGATGGAAAGCTTTACATCAGGGCAAAACTCAGTACTTACAATTTTTTAGGGATGCCTGATATGTGAAACCTCTTGTTGCACCTATAAAGGCATACTTGGAGATTTCCAAATATATTTTTTCTGCATTATTTGAAAATAGTCAACTAAAATTAAAAGTGCATTTTGAGATTCTAACGCCTCATTGTTTGTGTATGGTTCACTAGATATCCCCGAGAGAAGGTTATTTCCAAAATTTCAGTTGATTCTGAAGGTGCGTTTTGATGTTATGAGCAAATGTTTGTATCATGGTGACCCATAGGCCACTGTGTTGTAATTTCTGTTTGTTTACCGACAGAAAATACAAAATTATGAAGTTATTCCTGAGTAGATCAAATTTGCACATACAGTAATATTAGGCACACATACTATACTTAGGGCAATGGTGCAGAAGATATAAAATTCTCATCTTTTTGAGGTAAGTCAGGGGGACGAGGTTATGGATCATGTAATGCCCCTCTAGCTAGCCCTTACACCCTCAAACACCAATATAACTCAATGAGCTGAGTGGGGAAAATGCACTAAGTCCAAAAAGATGCGATGACGTCATCGCACCAACACTCATATAGGCACGAAATCGCTGGCCGGGCCAGCGACTCCCTTGTGGCTTGCCATGCCTGGTCATATGGAATGGTGGGCCGGAGGCCCCGGGTTCGAATCCCACCAGGGCCCTTCAGGTTTCTTTAGTTTCTATCCCTTTACCCCTTTCCTTCCTCTCTGGAGATAGGCTAGAAACCAAAAGGCAGTTAGGGTTAGAGAAATTTCACCAAAAATGCTGAATTCTAAATTTTGAGATGAATTGGATTTTCAAATTTTGATGTACATAGTTAACATGTATGTGTAGCACAGGATATACTCCGTATAACTAAGATTCTGGGTCTGGAATTTTACTACAAAGTTGTGATATTCTATATGAATGACATCGAAATGAGCTAGATATTTAACACAGTGAGTAGTATTTGGACAAACATTATGTATTTGCAAATAACATGATTTGTTAGAAAATTGAGAGTGGTATCCTTAGGGAAATCACTAAGTCTGCCTTAATGAGCTTTAAAGGGCCATCCGGGTCCGATCGCTCATAGCCTCATCCCAAGAACCCCAGATTTACCGGAAGTAATCAAATTTTGGTATCGGAAGAAAGCTACAATTTTTCTCATTTACCCTGTGAAATCTTAGGGCTAAAGAATGTGTGGTTTTGGATGTTATGAGCAAAAATGTGCCCCGTTTTGGTCGACCAATATTAATTTTACACAGTACTCTACAGAGATTACAAAACCATGTTTTAGCTCTCACATCAAAATGGGTTGAAATATTGGCACAAAACTTTACAGATCACTGCGTATCCAGACCTTGGTTTTTGAGGGTGACCCCGGGGGTAGCGCGCCCCGAAAGCCTCTGATACGCCACTGGAGGTTTTGGGGTGAAAGCCATTTTATCAAGATGAAAACTTATATACTCAAATAGGGTCATCCTTCTTTAATGGTTGGGCAAGTGTGATCTTGATGGTGGTGAGCAGGGGGCCTAAAAGGATGAAGGTGGAGTTACACCAACAAATGTATGAAGATTATGCACATGCACAATTAAACAAAGAAATGACCAAATTGATTTTGAGTATCCCAATAGCTCCCAATGATACACATAGAGGAAAGTTCCAACTGTTTTATCTCTATTAATACTGCATGTATTTCATAGCACTTTTGCCATGGAGCTGAGACTACTAAGTAAAGTGAGATGTTATTGACAGCAACATCGCTAAGTCACTATGTCATCCAAAATGTCAGCATTATTTCCCATCAGTACCAAACATGATATATACGTTGAGCTGGTACTTGAACTTAACATTTTAGGACGATTAAAGGGATAATTTTCCATTAAAAAAAAACAATAATTTTTTTTTTGTAATGGAATTTTTTTTACACCAAACAGATGATGATTTTTTTTTTGGACAAATCAAAATTATGCTTTCATGGCCATATTTGTTATTAATGTGAAAATGCATTCAAATTAGTACAAACATGCCTAGTCTTAGGTCAGTGGTTTTGGAGATGGCTTCCCAAATGACCTGCAGTCATTTGGGAAGCCATCTCTAAAATAATGAGTAGTGGGATGGAGGGGTGGGTGGGAATCAGAATTTGAAAATTATGGTTCAACAGTATAAAAAGGCCACAGGAATTTAAAGCGATGCTCAGCATGGGTGGCAAAAAGGGGTAGGTGGGTCAGTACTGACTAGAGGGGGTCAAAGGGGGTAATGGGGAAATTTCATAAAATTGGAGGAATGTAACATTTTTTAATGGGAGCAAAGGAAGTATGCAATTGTTTTGCCCAAAACAAGTTTAATTCATCCATTCCTCAACTATCAGTTTTGTATCTTTTTGATGTGCACACTTGCAAATTTGCTTCCAATTATTTGTTTTTTTGCCCTATAATTTCTTTCTCAAATTCCCATTTACTTCATTTTACTTCTAAATGCAAGTGAAATCTTTAAATCATCAATAATTTGATCATTATGTGAAGGAGAAAATCATTTAAAAAAATAGTAGACTTCCCCTTTAAGCATCACAAAGTCAGCTGATATGATTTATCACATTGAATAAAGATGGAGAACAGTTAGACCAGCATACGGATGTGTAAGGTACTTTGAAAGCCTCTTAAAGGTGCTTGTTCTGATTTATGTGTATTGTGTTCTCTACTTGATATGAGAGCCTGGCACTTGCACATACACCCCATCAAGTGCCGTGGGAAACAAACTTGCGGTTTTGATGGTAGACGCAATAATGCATGTTGCAAAGCCCTATTCAATACTGTGCTAATATAGTGGTTAACCACTAAAATGGCAGTTTTTTGTTTATATCTTGGGAATGAAATGGATTTGAGGGCTCAAATTTCAGGACGAGAATGAGAAAAATATGGCCTTTCATCTGATATCAAAATCGATACTACTTCCGGGTAAATCAGGGGGGTCCCAAAGACGATCGGAACACACACCTTTAAATTGCAAATTTCTGATACCGGTAGTTATTAAATGGGCCGTCAAAAGGTACTGCTAGAGTAATCACAGAATGAGGTGCAGGGTAGGTGGGGATTAAATCTATGCCAACAGTCTAATTTTTAATTAAATTACTTTGATTACTTGAATCAATGGAATTGCTTATTTTATTGCTGTCTTTATGTGTCCGCAGGAACTGCATTTTACTTGGGGAACAATTTTTGTTTAATTCTTGACAAACTTAACATTCAACTCCTCGAATGAGGAGTTAAATGAAGAACAACGCCTTTTGAGGAGTTAAACAAAGGACAACACAAAAATGAGTAGAAATCCACTCTTATTGGATTGAATTTTTACTCTTGTAGTGAAATTGTTTTTCTCTTTTAATTGGGAATGAAATTTTCACTTGTTTACATTTACAGAGCATTCTTGCCATGTTTCTAATTGGCTAGAAAAATTGAATAAGTTCCATTTTAACCAATCAGCAACTCTTTTGGAAAATAATTTTTTTGGAAAATAGGGCAAATTTGTCACCCAAAGACTGCATGTTTTGGAAAATTGGGTATATTTGTCACCCAAATAACCCCTATTTATTGGGAATTTTTATATCTCTTACCCACCCAATGAACCCTATTTTTGCATGTCACCTCTCACCAAATGCCCTGGGTTTGAAAGTGCCAGTCTTACATCTGTATCCATTTCATATGTAAGTCCACCCCCACCCCCCCCCCTCCCCCAGTTAAAACATGTATGTCACCTTGTCCATCAGCTGCCAAATTGTCTGTTACAAGACGAGCACGTTCCACAATATGTCGTCATTCAAATTTGACCTTTTTCCAACCAGTGATGTTTTGGACTGGTCGCTGGTATGCCATCATAATTTGATATCCATAGACGTAATACAGGATGTAATAGACACCTTTGGCGCATCATGCATGCATGCGTGTCGGAGACAAATCTTTCGTTTCACTTGGTGAAACTTCTCTGCAATGTAGTTTGTACTTCTGGTATGACCCATCCCACTTTTCTAACATGGTGCAGGGTTGAAACATTTAAGTGTTAAAGACTATGTAGTGCTGTGCATTGTAGCCTCACAGATGTTGCTTTTTTTAGGTGAGATATGTGCCACCTTGTTTTCCAAATTGGGGTTGCAGGACTTTAAGGGGTAAGACGTACTCTCTAAATGTAAGCGTGTGAAAATTTAAAAAGAGTAAAACTCTTGTAACCACTCCAAAATGAGTGGTTGTACTTTTCCTTCGGTTTTAACTTCTCAGAGGGTTGTCCTTCGATTAAAGACACTATCAGTGGAATTTGCTAAATCAGCAAGCGAAAATCATCAAAATCAGATTTTTGCATGTATGAACAAGACAGGCATCCTAACATACCCTGGCAATATAAACCAAAGCACCCGAACAGAGGACAGGATCGGAGATTTAGTCATTATTGCCGAACGGACACTTACTACAACACTAATTGAATGGAGAATCGTATCTTGGAACACTGCCGTTTCTTCCTTTTCTGCTGCCAATTCTACAGCTGTAAAAAGGTAACTATGAGAATTCTACAGCTATCCTTCACTTTGAAGCTATTCCTTCCTGATCCGGCAAATTTCAAATCTTTTTCAAATACTAATAGGTCTTACTCCCGACGAGTGGAAATCCACCCTCTTTTGGAATGATTTCACTCTTTGAGTGGGACTTTTGCTCTTTTTTGAGTACAAACCGTTTCCTTTGGAAAGTGGCGTAACAGGGCCCCCCCCCCCCCCCCGCCCCCCCCCCCCGACGACTTGTCCAGGAAAAAAAATGTGCAAAAATCATGCTAAATCGCCGTTTTTAGCCCTCTTGGACTGGAAAAAATGGCCTTTGACCCCCCTGAGAGGGAAATTTTCCCCAACTGGGAAATTTTGCCCCCTCAGAGTGGGCAACTCCGTTCCCCACTTGTTTTGGAGTGGTTTTACAAGAGTTTTCACTCTTTTGGGTGATTGAAATTTTTTATAACATCATTTACATTTATAGAGTATGCAGAATTGATTTTCAGATCTATTTGTAGACAATCAAGAATGTTGGAAGTGATTTCCTTTTTCCTTCCTCAAAGTCTTTGTGTTTTGACATTTGGAACATAATGTTGACTAATAGTAAAGGATGGATTGGATTATTTGATTGTGACAACATGATCATTAATAGGAACTTTTAGAGCAATTTATTCGGTGTTTCCAGCCAACTCAACATATGAAGGCCTGGAAATATGTACCAATTCAAACTTCGAGAGGAAACAATCTATTTTTATTTAGGCCTAAGACTAACAAAAAACCTAAACCTAAGGCCAAAAACACAAAGACTTTGTTACATGTAGAAGGTCAAAGCAGCAGGAGTACACATTTACTCTCACTGAAAGCCTAAAAAATAATACCTTGGTATTTGAGTAACACTGCTGGGGGTCTAAAGCAGAGGCAATTCCATACTTCCAAGATTTAACTCCAGTTGAAACCTACTTACAGAATTTTCATGAAAGAAACAGCTGCTTAAACTGGATGTAAATAGGTTTTTATTTATTTTTTTCATCCATCTTTTCTTAGCACCTTTGATCCAGTTCACTCTATCGCTCAAAGCCAGAGTGAAAGATCAATCATGTCTCCGAGTCAAAAACTAGTTTAACCCATAATTAAACCAAGTTAATTGGCTCCACTGGCATCTTAGAGCCGGTTTTAATTTTGGGCAATTAACATGTTAATATCACGTTTTTTTTGGCTAGGCTGGATTCACGATACAAGTTAGCTACCTCTGCAAAGGCCCCGCAGAGAGTCTTAAGATAACATTCACATAAAATGGGCAGGCCTAATGGTGATCAATTAGAAGTGCATTATAAGCATGTCGGCATATGGATGCTATGAAAACATCAAGCATTATGCAGCTCTCTATTTTATGTGAAAACGTCTCCAAGCATAAAAATGACAAAGTTACGAGGTTGTAGATCAAGTCCTTAAAGATGCTTTTTCCAATTTACTTTGATCATGTTCTCTACTTGATATGATAGCCTGCCACTAGCATACACTTACCAACAAATATCATGGAAAAACTTGTGGTTTTTCTATAGAGAAGCGCTGCTGCCTATTGCAAGATCCTATTCACTACTGTGCTAATCATGGACAGCATACTTTTTTATTTCCTTTAAATTTGAAGAAAATTTATGGAATATTTCAGTATGGGTGGGCATTTATACATATTTATCAGTCAATTCAGGTTTTCTTTGTCGGCCTACTACTGGTGTCCTGGTAACCAATACTTACTGTCCCGTGTCCGGGTTGTCGGCAGCGGCCAGCTAAAAACCGTCACCCCCGCAGGTGTCTAAGGAAATCCGATAGGAGGTAGTAAAATGGAGGACTCTGGTAAACAAAAAAGAAATCACCTACAACGACATCGCTCTGGAGGCTAATGGAAGCCATCCATCACCAATGATGTCAGGAAGAACATTTCGGGCATTATCTCTGCTCATATAAATCCTCAACGACCAAGCAAGCATTGCTGTGAATGTACTGTGAATCTGGCCACACCCGCTTTGTTAGCAGGGACAAACCCAGATCTAAAACTTCGGTTTTACCACTGGCCACTACTAGTACTTAATTACTAGTACTGACTCCAAAATTCTATTCTCTGTATGGAACCTACCGGAAAACATCAACCTATTTATCATCATTGTATTGACAAAATCCCTTTTCTCTTTGCGTGACCATGTGACTTGTTCGATCCACTCCCCCTCCCCATCCCAACTGGCCAGTGGCGTCACCAGTGGGGGGGAACGGGGGGAAAGCTGTCCTCTCCTCCCCCCCCCCCCCCCCCCCCGGACGACTGACAAATCGGGAAGGTAACCACAAAATGTAATGTAAGAGAATATAAGAAAAATAGAAAGATAAAGGGAAAAACGATAAAGTAAAAGAGTGACAAGAGAATAATAAATGGAACACAGAAGAGTACGAGAAAGACAAGAGTGACGTTCAAAATCCTCCCCCCTCTCCCGCTCTTCAGATTTTGAACCGACTGAAAAAAATATGGGTCCTACTTCCATGAGGTAGCGAGCACGAAAAAATTATGCTGAAAAATGTGAAACTTCTTGAGTCTTCAACCCCCCCCCACCCGAGGCTTCATGTCTGTTACCCTGCAACTGTCTATACTCTGAGTCTACCAAAAGAACCTTTATACTGAGCAGTATAATGATGCCTAGGCCCATACAAATGCACCTCCTCATTTAAACCACTGCATTTTTACTCAATCAGAATTTCAATGGTGAAGGACTGAATATTTAATAACACTGGGCTTGCATTGCGATGATGTGAAGGGGCACTCACCACAATTTACAATTCTCTAGTGGTCGATTTAGCCATGTCTGATGGGGGCAGGGTGTCGTACTACGACTTTTAGCATTCACCATTCACTCACTGATCATTCACGCCCCAGTCATCTATCATAGGCCCTATACATGCATGTACATTAAGCCTGTCCACACGTCTGTCACAGTGGTCTCATAGTGGATTACATTATTTAATGACCCTCTACCATCATCAATTTCGTATACCATAGACATGGTTGACCTGCATTAAGGTCATCCAATTCAGTGGCTCAGAAGTGTTTGAAAGGTCAACTTAAAAAGAAACATGAGTGACATTTTCCATAACAATTGCCTCCATTTTTAACAAAACCAGATTTTTTTGCGTGTTGAGAAGGTACCATTCATTAGTATTTACTTACTGTCTCGTGCAATTAGGAGAGAAAATGCAAAATTAACTTAGTTTTGGGGTTTATGTTCTTCATTGGGTCTTTGTTGTGGTTAAAGGTATAGAATTTTTTATCCTGTGAGCTTATCTCTTCATGTTCTTTACAGAATTGTTTCTCTTGTTTTCTAATTTTCCTTTTTAGGTACAACTATTAAAATCCATGTGACTTAATAGATTCTAAACAAAACAACATGGTTGTATAGGCCCTACTATACTATATGACCAAAACAGAAAATAACACCCCACACACACATAGCACTTGGGGAAACAACAGTTGATTAATGTCCATCTGAAGCATTTGCTGAGATCGAGAAGGGAGAATAAGATAATTATCACTTGCAAGAGAAAAAAGAACAAAACATTAACAGAATGAAGCTTAAAAACAAAGTCCATGATAGTAAGGTTTTTTTTTTTGCTGTCAAATTCCCCCCATTGGGCTACTAAATCACAGGCTTGGCAACACTGGATCTAAACAGACAAGCACCTCTATACTACCACTGAACCCACAATTTCAAAGTCTTGGCCTACTTGAAAGAATTAAACCATGTGGACGGCAAGCCCTCTTGAGCCATACACCTTCGGTGTTCGTTAACAAAAGACCCGCCAATTAGGCCACTGAGCACCTGCTTCACAACTTGTAAGTTTTCATGTTACTATCAAGAAAAGAGGTGAAATTCTGGTCTCTAGACACCTACTATGGAGGTCTTGGAATTAAGGTGGTTAGGTTAGAAAGTTTGTTGGCCTTTCTTTGTTATTAATGTTTCAAATTTTATGCAAGTTTTCAAGACTGTTCCAATGTGATTTTTTTCTTTTCCTCTTCACATATCAAAGCTAGAGGATGTTTTCAAGCCCAAATGCCTTATGCCACATCATCCAATCGAAGGAAACCTTTGAAACTGATCTTTAATTCAACCATCAAAATGACATACTGGAATTTGCGGGTAGTCCTTTAACCCCTATATACCAGCCAGAGGCATAGGCATCCTTGTGCATCTGAAGCAAGAAAAGCCTAATCAGGGAAAAAGTTGTCTCTATCAGAAGGTAAATAGGGTGTATTTAGTATATGCTGTTTTGCATGACAGAAAACCAAAGCTAGCTTCTCGACAGCAGGCAAGTTCAAATCTTAGTTTTTGGTTTCTTCTGCTTGTTTGTCAAGGCTCTGAAACATTTTCAGAGCTGTTCTATAACCAAACAAAGACAGTTTGGAGAAATTTGTGCTGTCAGAAATTCTCCTGGTGTCACTAAAAGTGAAATTTTGGATTCTGAGTCTTTCAGCATGTTAAGTTACTATCTTAATTTAAACAC
The DNA here is from genome assembly GCA_023653785.1 of Ophioderma brevispina. Lineage (NCBI taxonomy): Eukaryota > Metazoa > Echinodermata > Ophiuroidea > Amphilepidida > Ophiodermatidae > Ophioderma > Ophioderma brevispina. Next base: position 20,811 of record JAMKCH010063461.1, read on the forward strand.
AAAAATATGGCATGCTCATATCTCATAAAGGACCTCTTAAGTAACAATTAACTTCATCATCATGTCAACATCCTTGTTGTCATCATCTTTATGTCACCATCACCCTCATCCTCACCATCACCACTACCACCATCATCGTCATCATGAAGATCACCATCACCACTATATTGCCACCACAACCATATTGACTACCATTATTTTAGTCATCACTGTTATACTTCTGTTTCACTCTTTGTTTTAGTAAGTAAAATTCCTGCCTCATTAAAGCAATAACAGCACATTTTTGAAAAGAACCCCCAATTTCCTAATTTTTGTGATTTTTGCACAGTGTAATTGGCTTGTAAACAAAACCTGTGAGTGGTAGAGCTCATAAGTCTCTATGTGCCGCAAAAGAAGGAATTTTGTAATTAGAATAATTATTATCCGATAATAATTCAATGGTTGCTGGAAACGTCCTTTCAATATAAAATAGCCAGGAAATTGCGGCGTGTACGTGTCTATGCTCATCCATTCAGTGGGTCAGGCAAGTCAAGATAGCGGTCATTTTTGTGAGGTGGCACTATTTTATAATGGATGGACATTAATCTGGCGTTTCCAGCCCCGCCAGTAATTAAATTACAATCAGGGATCTCGATTCTAATTACAAAATCACTTCTTTTATGACAAATATGCATTTTTTTAGCATTGTCATTCGCAGGTATGTTTTACTAGACAATTACCATCATACATGTGCAAAATTCTCCAATTTTGAAAATTGGGGGCACTTTTCAAAAAAATGTGCCATTATTGGTTTAATTAAAATTCATAAAATGTCCAGGAAACAATAATAAAACTACAATTCTATTACCTCTGTTGCCCATTATTGAAAATGCAGCATTCTGGTTGGTCAGTTTACTGCCCATTATTCTGCAATAATGGGTCGTCAATACATTTTTCTTATTAAATCAAGCTGTTTTAGGTAATAGAATAGAAATAAAGGGTTTGCAGTACCATTTATGGACTAATAATATATCCTCGGCCAGAAAAACTTTCAAATAATGGGCTCGGCTGCGCCTCACCCATTATTTAGTTTTTCCGACCTCGGACACATTATTCGCCCATAATTGATATTGCATCACCCTTTATTTCTTAAATATTAGTCCCAGCTAATACTCTAGAAATCTGTCTACACTGCTCTGGTTTGATTCTAGTTTTGCTAGCAGCAGGCTCAAAACAGTCCTGACTGAAGTTCATGCTAGTCATACGATAACTATGGCGGGATCAATCTTATCGCAATGTTATCAGTTTAAACTACACAATTTGTAAATTTGCTCTAATGTTCAACGGTGTATTTACAAAATTGCTAAATTTAAACATCTAACAATATTGTAAATGCAGCATATGACGGTGTACGTGGATAAACGCTGTTGGCAAAGACCAAAAATTGCAAAATCTCAGAAAATGACTGTGCGTTGAAGAATTCAAAAAATCAATTCCAAACACAATTAGGCAGGTTTCTTAGATTTATTTGACTGGCACTATAGATCATAATTCTAACACAAATAAAGCAATGGTCTAAATGGAAATTTAATGAAGAAAAACAATACACCTTTCAACACCGAATTTCATACAATAACAGTATAATTTATAGTATGTTGTTCTCAAGTCAATTTTTTTGGTAATAAATATATAAAGGGCCACTTAAAGACATTGACCCAATCAGTAAGGAGCCATTTAATGTCACGAATGTGTAAAAAAATCTCACCCCTTGCCATGGCACACCTAACCTTAACTCAACCAAAACGAGTGGTCTCTTGTGCAGTCTTTTAACGCATTATGCTTTTTCTTGAAAGCAAGAGTGTTTTTGAGAGTCTGTGGTTTGCTAGGAGGTAAGTTCATAGTAGTTACAAAAACACCATATTAACACCTGTCAGTTATAGTGCATCATTGGCACCACATGATATACTCATGTGTAGAAAAAAAAGTCCACCCTCCCAATTGTTGGAGCACCATCAGTGTATACCTGTAAATGCTCCAAAATGCTAAAACCCATCCCACAAAACAGTTCTTGAAAAGTTTATATAAGCTTGAAGAATTAGTTTGGGTTGTTTTAATAATATTTTGGGGATGTTTTGTTCTTTAAAAGAATTTGATTTTGTGTAATTGTTTTGTACATCAAAGAACCCTTTTTAAATAGTTAATTGGGAACTATGTTCTTCAAAGAACCAGAACTTACTTAGTACATTTTTTCCATCACAATTGATTTTGTAGGATGGTTCTTTGCATATTTAATAATCTGTTGAAAATGGATAAAGTCCCATATACCCAAGGGAAAATATGGTTATCTGTGAAGAGAAACTGCAGTCCTAGAAAGTATATGGATAAGATCAGCACATGTGTAAATGACTGAAATGCAGCTGTTTGTGATCAATGAAAATGATGATGGCGATGATGATGGCGATGATGACGGCGATGGCGATGGCAATGACAATGATGATGACGGTGACAGTGACGATGACGATGACAATGATGATGATGACAATGACTATGAAGGTGGCAATAATGATAACAACAATGACTATCATGATGATGGTGACAATGAGGAGGAGGAGGAGGTGGAGGATTTTTCTTTGTTTTAGACACAGGAGTATACATTTTAAACACATTGGTTCAATCCATTAAGGATTATGATTTATGTTGATATGAATGTATCATAACATAAACAAACCCGCAGGTCTAAAAAAAAAAAAAAAAAAAAATCTTGGCATAAATCTGTTCTGGTATTATGGTTTCTCTGATGTGATGAGCGCCTTTCATGGCAGCCGCACAGCGCCTTGATCACGTTTACGTGGATATGTCGCGCGTTAAAAATACAAATTATTATTGAGGTGGAGGAGGAGGAGGAAGAGGATTGATAATTATTAGTATATGCCAGTAGTGGGTGATTTTTCTTTGTTTTAGACACAGGAGTATACATTTTAAACACATTGGTTCAATCCATTAAGGATTATGATTTATGTTGATATGAACTGTAATCATAACATAAACAAATCTCTGTCTATTTCTCATATATTACCGTATGATTGGCAATGATCACTTCGCATTTCTCACCCTTGGTACTTTGGGGTTTTTTCCATCCAAGTAGTCTTATGGTATGCCTAACTTTTCAAAGTCCACCTTGGTAGAATTCTGTAGATTTTAACATATAAGTCATTGTTTTTGAGATGGCCTTCCAAATGACCACAGATCTCAGTCCAGTGTTCTGATTGGTAATCCAGGGGGGCACTCCCATCTTGGAGTAGAACTGCATGTAAGGCTGTTGTTAAACCCCCATTTCACAATCGCTGCCACCCAAAGAACCCCATATATTTTGAAAATTTCACCAAAACCCAATTTTTTTTAAATTTTACCAAACTATCACCCAAGACCCTATTTTGGGGAACTTGTTCATTCAAAGACCCCTATTTTGGGTGAATGTTTGCAAAATTTTCAAACAAAACCCAATATTGGAAGGAAGATTTTGGCAAATTTGGTTCACCTTAAAAACCCCTTATTTTAGGGCATTTTTGACTGTCCCCTTTCATTTCACCCAAAGCCCCATTGTTTTTTTAGTTCGTCTGTCACCGAATGCCCCCTGGTTTTTCCAAGCGTCAGCCTTACACCTATTTCATATGTGATTGGGCCCCCTCCCCAGGTATAATGTTCCCGGGTAGGTCAGGAAATATCCGGAACAACACAGAGAACATGGCCAAAAAAGTGCCAACTTAGCATCAATACCTCTTTCCCTTCCTGATTTCCAAACAAAACTATATTTCCAAGAGGGGCACTTGAAGCACTTTGTCGGTATCCGCTTATCCCCACCCCCCCCAAAAAAAAAAGAGCTAGAAGCTAAGGGTATCAAATCCACAATAATCACGTAAGTGCCTGCACGCCAATATCAATTCAGGTATGATTGTTTTCTGGTTTATTAACCAATTTGGAAAATGAACCTAAACATTTAGCACAATAACCATTTCGAGTACTGGGGCAGGGCCCATCCGCCCCCATCACCCCCCCCCCCATCAGTCAAAACAGGAGTTTTAAGCAAGTTTTAAGCAATAAATTGTGTAAATAGTAGGTTTTTTAAATATGAGTTAATTGTATAATGTTTCACCATCCGATGATTTTACCCTTGATGCCACCCCTGACTATGTATTTTTTCGTACAGTAGCACAAGTGTTATTTGCATACATGTTGGTATTTTTACAAGTGTTATTTTATTAAAATTATTGAAAACAGTCCACAGACTGTAATGTTACAACAAAATTGTTCACTGTTCAGAGTATATTTTCACAGGAAACGGTATATTTAAATGAAAAAGGGTCCCACACCAAAATCATGATATTCACCCCATACTACATGGCATGTTCTGTCTTGATTTCTTTGTTGATTTTTGCATTTAACAGATTTCATGATCGTCCACGACTCAAACAGTTAAACATATTAAAAACGGTAGGTACAATAATGTGAAAATATAAGAATGCAAAACTAAATGCTACATATTATTGATGCAAACTATTGCTGTATTGACAGTTATTATCAATTAAATGATATGATTTTGGAAGGTTTGACATTTTATAGCGGTATTATCTAGGTTTATCTCTGTGCTATATTCGAAAAAATAAGTGGAACTATTTGGAAACTCAATGCTTAGTCATCTATGATACCCAACAAAATAGTTATATGTTCAAAATAAGATATGTTTTATGCACCAAAATTGATCATAAGAAAAGTAATCAAAATAATTCTAAAAGGGGTCGTAAGTTAGTTGATCTGACCCACAATCAGATTAATTCGGGGACATGCTATTTTTAGCCAAGCTTCCTGTTATTCTACCACCATCGTGGACATACTGGAGGACAAAGGAGGGGTAGGACATGCCACCTAACAGCAACAGACAATTCAAACCGGCAACAAATTCGGGTGCTAGTCTTTTTCAAGACTTACCGTAGGAGGGCGCTCTTACACATATCGAACAGCTACACACAAACTTGACTATAGACTAGGTCCTGGTAATGAATATTTAAGCTTTCTTAAATGACCTTATTGGAAATTTACACTGTTTTGCAGAGAGTTAATCCACTAACTCGATGGATTTGGACATGAATATTTTTTTTCCTTGAATTATCATGATATTACTAAGATCTTTGAACCACGTTTTAAGAGTGATTTTGTAATGTGACTGAGGCCAGAGACTGCCATAGTAAATGCACGTTTAAGGTTCCCAAATTACTGTTTGGAAATCCCCAATGCCCAAATCGAGCAGGTTGTCTCCCACCCCCACTCCCCAGGATGACAAAAAGGCATCATCAAGATTTGGAAGCTTTTGGAATCAGCAGATTAATGTTACCTGGAAACCATCAACACATTTTGTGCAGACTCTTGTTTTGTCCAAGATTGTATGCACCTACCATAGGACCAGAGGGTGTTTTGAGTCAATCCCACGATGCACCAGTTTTGGGAAATTTAACTTCAATTAGGTCATGTGATCACATAAAAATACTATTCTTAACACATCAAAACCCTGCCTTTAACGCTCATTTTAGCCCACAAAGCGTTAGTATTTAGGAAATTTTTGGCATGATTATGAAATGTCTTGTGGGTCTTAAACTTTTGGAACACTTTTTATCCCTAAAGTACTAACATGTTTAGTACAGTATGGTATAGGCACATTGCTATGCATCATGGGATTGATTCAAAACACCCTCTGCCACAGGACTAACATGGATTTTACTCATAACATGAAAATGCACAATCAAAATCAAATTTTTGATAACTGTTAAAACATTCAGCAAAAAAAGGGTCTGCACTCTTAGAAATGCCTCATGAAAGATTTTCCTCTTAAATTTGACTAGAAAATTTTCACCCAGCACCTAGTTAAAAGTGAGAAGGCATTTTCAAGGATGCAGAATCATGATATACACCTTTAAGAAAACATCAAATCAAATAGAACGAATGAGGTTAATTTGATGATTTAACTATTTCCTGATGCCATAAAAAATTGGTGTAAAATCATTGAACCATACTTTTTATGACTGTTTATGCAATAAATCCCTCAAACTGCTTTCATTTTTGACTGTTTTTGTCATGTCAGTTTAACCTAACAACAGAATTACAGTTATATGTTCTTAGCTTCACTGGTTTGACTTTAGGGCACAGTGTGCTACCAAGCTTGGAGCCAATAGTATGTCAGTCATTATTTTTGACGTGGTGTCATGATTTTAATACCTGTGACCAGGCCCGTAACCAGGATTTTTTTTGGGGGGAGGGCAAATAGTTTCAGAGGTACACCCCACCCCACCCCCACCCGAACAAATTTGGCAAAGTAGACAAATTTTACCAAAATTGTGACAAAAAAAGCATAAAAAACAGATTTTGGCTCGCTCCACTCATAAAATTTATCTTTTTCCCTTTTTGAGCTCTTTTTAGGGGTTTGGGGGAGCTTTTTGGAATTTGGAATTTTTGAATTTTGTTCAGTTTAGGGTTAACCTGTTCACCTCAGACACTAAAATCACCATTCTAACACATTTCTGTTAATTTGATACCCTATCTGAAACTGAAAAAAAAAACAAATTTGATACCCTATAAAGGACTGAAAGAGGCAAAAGTCTTAACTTCATTGGCACCCTATGTTGCAAGTCTCAAGAACTGGCCAGGTCTTGCATGTTTTTGTTACTTGGGTAAGTTTTTTGAATTTTTGAATATCTTTAGGGTGAACATGTTTACCACAGACACCAAAATTACCATTCTAACACATTCCATATCTAAGACTGAAAAACCAATTTGATACCCTATGCAGGACTGAAAGAGGCAAAAGTCATTGGCACCCTATGTTGCAAGTCTCAAGACCTGGTCAGGTCTTGCGTGTTTTTGTTACTTGGGTAAGCAATTTGGAATTTTGGAAATATGTTTAGGGTTAAAGGTGCTTGTTCCGATCGCCTCTGGAACCCCCCTGATTTAACCGGAAGTAGTATAAATTTTGATATCAGATGAAAGGCCGTATTTTTCTCATTATCGTCCTGAAATTTCAGCTTCCAAATCCAATTCTTTGCAAAGATATAAACAAAAACTGTCGTTTTAGTGGTTAACCATCAATATTAGCACAGTAGTGAATAGGGCCTTGCAATGTGCATTATCGCTTCTATTATCAAAACCGCAAGTTCGTTTCCCACAATACTTGATGGTAAGTGTATGCAGGTGCCAGGCTCTCATATCAAGTGGAGAACAAGATACACATAAATCGGAACACCTACCTTTAACATGTTTACAACAGACACCAAAATCACAATTCTAACACATTCTTGTTAATTTGATACCTTATCTGACACTGAAAAACCAATTTGATACCCTATGCATGACTGAAAGAGGCAAAAGTCTAACTTCATTGGCACCCTGTGTTGCAAGTCTCGAGACCTGGCCAGGTCTTGCATTTTTTTGTTGCTTGGGTGATTACCCAACCAGAATACCAATTCCTGGGACCACATATAAAAACTGTCTGAGAAGATATGGCACTATAAACTGTTCTCCACATGCAAGAGCTATACCTCTGCAAAAATCAGAAAAAGCCATTGCGGGAATCTTGCCATATAGGCCTACAAAGGTCATGATTTGTATGTTATAGCGCCCTCTATACACCAATTCTCCATAAAGAGACATGTTAAACTAGATTTTAAAGAAAAATTATATTTGCCCACAATTAAATTTCGTAAAATGTACACAGGATGAAGTCAGCGGTACAAATAATACAAATTAGTTGTCAAAAGTGTGTCGCTGTTTAAATATTTTTTGTTTTATTCTGGTTTTGCCATAATAAATGAGACCTTCAAACAGCTGTGTCTCCCCAGCTGACAAATCTCTGTACACAGGATAATTCTATTTCACCAGGCAGGAGATGTCTTGACAGTATCTTGTATAAGTGTTATATTCAAGTCATGTCATCGCCTTGTCACCATCTCTCATAAGCTATAGTGGTACTGAATATAGTTGGCTTGTAAAGGTCAAGGTTTAAGGTTTTGGTCATATCGTATAGTACCAGGAACTAGCCATGTAATTTTATTTATCAAGATTTAGCCTTTATTGTTTACTATAAATATCTTTGTATCTGAGTCAGTGATTCCCAATGCATCTTTGTGTGGTGTGTCGGGACATGTCAAGTAGGTCGGACATGTGCCTTGGGGCATGTTTAAATCAGTTACTTTAACCGGCTGATTGATTGGTTGTTTATTAGGGTAATAGATTGTAATTACCCACCCAATCAGGAGACAATAGTAAGAAAAGCTTTGAGGTGCATAGAGATGATTTAAGGAGAGTCAAATTGATGGGTATTTGAGGTGATATCATGTAATGAGCCAATCAGAAAAAAACTGTAAGAAAGGTGGGTAGAATCAGGGGGAGATAATCTGGCAAGTACTGTGAAGTGGGAAAATTTCGCAAGTTTTAATTTTGCAAATTTCGAAGTGGGACATCATAAAAACGCGGAGAAAATAAAAAATCCCCGAAAATAAATTTTTCCAATATATTTGTTATTGCAACGGATATCAATACCATGAATTAAATTCTCGGCATTTGCAAAACCGGTTAATTTTTTATTTTTAAAACCGCGAACAATCGTAGTGAAATTATCCACTGATATCTTGAATGTATATCATTATAGACAACATATCTGACTTTTTTAAAAACCTAAGAGAAGTAAAAGGAGCCCATGACCTTTATCCCCATTCCCCATCCTCAAAACAAGTTAACCAGTAGGATGCAAAGAACGCTCCCATTGAAATACTGCTAAATGACTTGAAATAAGTTCTTCAAATTTCAACACCACAAGACATCATATTTGTGTTTTGAAATTATTTCTTATATAAAAAAAAAAAAGATGAAAAGGAAGTGGGTGGTGGGGTGGTGGGGGTGTGGACCCCAATAATTTGGGGGGGGCTCAAATACCCTTGAGCCCCCCCCCCCAATTAACCTTATCAATTTTTAAACCAAAACATCAAATCCAAAGCTTCCCCCTCCCCAAGGCCAGCACCAGACTTCTTTTTTGGGAAGAAGGAAAAGTGAAATTCTGGGGGGCTAAATAAGAGAGAGCTGAAATTTGGCGAAAAAAAAATTCAAAAGTTTGAGATTATTTTTAACAAATGTGGCCCAAAAATCGCTGACATTTACCCAAATTTGGTGATTTTGGCCCCAAATAACCAGGGGGGGAATGGGGGGGGGGGGCAAGGAAAAAAGTGGGGGAAAATACCCCCCCCCCCTTGCTGGATGCCCGCCACTGCCCCACACTCGGCACTAGCTGGTAGGCCCCTCCATCCCGAAAATCTTCCTAAGCCAATGGCTTGACCCCTCACTTTAGAAAATCTAGTTATGCCACCTGTCATCTTTGAATAGATATTGCCAGTACAAATACTGTGAACAATGGGAGATAATATAAATTATGATTATAGAAAGCGGGGAAACATTCACAACTTACCATGAATTATGGTTCTGATCTGTTCCTGCTATGCTTAGACCTACCAACTGGCTTCTGTGTAATAAAATATAAGGAGAACCATCATTATATCATTAGTTCTGTTTATAACTAAGTTTGATACAGATTTAAAATCATGAAATTATGAAATTAAATTGTATCCAATGCACTTGCATACACTCACCACCATACCTCATGGGCTCCAAACTTAATTCAGTACAGGTTTCAACTCCATTAGAAAATTTTGAAAATTCTGAACCCTGTAGGGTTGAATGACCTTTGACCTTACATATTAAAAAGTTGCCAGAAGATTGGACAATATAAAAGTCACATTTTTTCCTATAGATTAAGAAAAACAGATTCCATTTCTTGATGTACAGGAGTGACACATTTAAGCCTCCCTATGAAAGAGAGTGATTTCACGCTTACATGCAGTGACTGCCTACAAGGCTCAGGCCCCAAAAAGAGTGAGATTTTCATCTTTAAAAGAAATGGAAACAAGCAATAATAGCACCATTTTTTAGAGCGCCCCCCAATTTTTCAAAAATTTCGAGATTGTACATGTTGCATTGGTAAATGGCTGGTAAGCTATACCTGTGAAATTGAATGGTTAAGCTCGAAGATTGTATATGTGTCGCAAATGAAGGGAATTTTGTAATTAGAATTAATTACAGAGTCTTATAATTAATTCAACAGCTGTGGGAAACGGCCTTCCAATATGAAATAGCCGGTGAAAATAGCACCATGTATGTTGTCTATGCTTTTTTTCAGCATTTTCATTCGAGGGTAGACAATTACCAACTAACTGTGCAAAAAAATAAAATTTTGAAATTGGGGCGCTCTTAAAAAATGTTTGGCTGTCATTGCTTGCAGCACAGCAATACCTAACCGACTTTTCAATTCCATTTTGGAAAAAAAAAAAGTGCCACAGTTATATTTTAGTAGAGATTTTAGCACTTGTTAATTATGAAGAGTAAAATTTGACTTCAAAAATATTCTTCAAACGGTTAAAGTTCACTCTTTTCAGATGGGCCCCTGTAGAATGAAATCACTCTGCTTGCCATTAGAGAGTATGGTTGCTGGCTCCTGGGTTATCATATATTAAATTTTACTGGTGGTCTGTCTGTCGTGTCTGTCTGTCTGTCTGACCGCATTATATTTTTACAGAGACCGAGGGTCGCACGTTCCTGATGAAACCATAAAACTTGGGTCTATTGGAAGTCAAGGGGCACCCACCACCAAGTCTCCTTGCATGTGCGACCCCTTGTTCTCCAAGAAAATAGACGCGATCACACAGACCAGACAGACAGGACCACCGGCCATTAATATATATAAATTAGTGGATCAAAAGCGTCATCAGGGGTATTCAAGGTCAAGGAGGTCAAATGGGGTTAAATGTTGGTTAGGACATGGAACTTGGTGGGATCGAGTTTGATGCCGAAAAATTTTAAAGGTTAGACAAGGTATCAGGGTTCATTAAGCCAGTGATCGCAAAACCCAGGTGATCGCCTAGCCTAGTGTATGTGTATATATTACCTATGATATAAAGATCAAAATTTTCCAATTTTGAAAAATGAATCCCATAAAAATTACTTTTTTTGCATACATAAGAATCGCGTCAAGAACGTTGTGCCTCAAATGACTTTCATGCTGTCTGCAGAACAGCTTTTAAAAATTATAAATATAAACTTGAACATGAAATATATTACTATGACCTGGTTTATGTATTGGAAATAAAGTGTTGGGTTCCCGACCTGCATCGCTGGGCTTCCTTCCCATAAATCACCATCATATATCATTCTTATTCTGTTTTTCAACACATTATGACATTGTGAACTCTGATCTTCCGATGTGTCTTAAAGTTAACTGTGTTATCGGTCCATGCAGTGCAAGGACGTAAATCTTAAGGTCAGAGGGTTTTGAAAGGTAAGCAGCCCCTTATTATTGTCTTATGTAAATACGGCTTTTCGTATTCTTGGGTTAATTAAGGCATATCAGTGATTTGCAAAATCAGAGTTGCATGTCTGTAAACAAGTACCCTAACATATCCCACAAATGATAAGACCAGAAGCAACCTGAATAAGGACAAAATGGGATTAAGTAGTCATTACTGTCCACACGGACCACTTTACTACAACATGGAATCCAATGGAGTTCATATCCTGAATAGCGCAGTTTGCTTACTTTCTGTCAATTCTTCACTTGGGAAAAAGTAACTTATGAGGGTTTCTACGGACTTATCCTTCACTGTTAAAGATATTCATGCAAATTTCCAAATATTTGACTCTTTTGGATGTGAATCACTTATAGCGTCTTTAATGTTCTCAACAGAGTACTAGAGAACTCGTGTTGATGAAAAATTTTATAACTCTACAAAATATATTGAGTTGTTTGTCATCCTTTTCTCTCTAATAATGTAACCAAAAAAAATCTTGAGAACAGTATTGCAAAGGCAAACAAATGTGTGTACCCGTCAATCAGTAATACATAAAATATTGAAATACAATTCTAAATATCTAATTTTAAAAAAAAAAAACTGCTCGACAATCCCAATCACCATGCCCAAAAAACTTCCGCACATATAAAAGTCATCACCATATAAAAAAAAGTTAAAACCACTCAAGTTATCCTGGACACAAACTTCAGCTTTGCATGTCTACCCAAGCTTGCGGTCAAATCTTGTGGATCTTTAATAAACAAATGATTCAGTTAGGCTTCCCTACAGGTATAATACCAAAGGCTGCTATCACAGTTGTCCATGTGATACTGATGAGGTTATTTACTTGTCGTTATATTTAGTCATCAGTGACATCCATACCAATCCTCTTTGGTTTGAAGGGCCCAAAAAAAAAAAATTGGGAGGATTAGGGAAGAAATAGCAGTGTGAGCACTAGCTCCAAGACAAAGAGAGAGAAATTTTAAAAAAATTCTGTGAAAAATGAAGTGTTTGCCAAATTGTTATATTGATTGATTTTATGTCTGTGGAGGGAGGGAGGGCAGTTGTATTTTCAACTCATGATTATGTGACTCATCACATCAAAACCTTACAGTTGTCGGAATTTGCATTCAAATATTATTTAAATAGCATGAAAAACAAAGAGAAAAGAAAGAAATTTAACCCCATTTTTCCTCATAATGTTTGTAATGGTGCCTACACCCCAATTTACACATGAGTGGTAATCTTTTTTAAAGCTGCTAAATGGGGCTTTTGATGCAAACACAAAAATCTCAACTTGAAAAACCTTGAGTGACCAAATGGCAGCTTTTGATTGTGAATGGGGTCACATATTATATCTCCATCTTTTAACGGCAACTTCAAAATTTACATGCACAAGTATTTGCCATATTGTGTAAAATCACACCCTGAACAATTTTTTAATAAGTTGTGTATTCCAAACAATTATGTGCTGCAAACCACGACGAACGAACTGACCTGCTGGTGGGGCTGGGCATGATGAATTCGTATGCATTTTCTCTGAATTTGCCAAATTACTGTAATTTGGCCTAATCTTCACGATTTGCTTCGTGACACATTTGGTCCTGTTTAGCAATGTAGCGGTTACGGGGGACGATCTGAGAAAAATTTCCCAAAAGGCCCACTTCCGCCAAAAGATCCCCTTAAAGTAAAATTTTGAAGTAAGTAAAGTAACAATGCAAAATACATGAGTATAATGGATGGATATTACAAAAATAAAAAAAGTAGTATGAGTAAAAAATTTGGTAATAAAACCATTCCCCCCCCCCCCCACCCCCCCCCACCCCCCCCCCAACTCTTCATTTTTTTGCATTTTGAACAAAATAGGTTGCCTCCACATTGAGGACATTTTTTGCTCCTTCAAAAGTCAATGATGCCTATGGGCATGTGGAGGCATGTGATTGATCCTTTTATTGTGTCCTATACTTGACAACAAATTGGTCATTATTGTGACATGTAGCAGAGAATTTGTTAATGATTGAGGATATACCAGTATCTTTCTGCCCATATATCTTTTCATTTTTTGCCAAGTAGACTACTCAAAACAACACCTCCCGCTTCTACTCTACCACCATATACAACACTACATTTGTACATGTATATTACGTACCAGAGCAGAAGTAAAGCACCCGCTACCCGTTATGAAATGACTAGTCGAAATTTAGTACAACTTTTCTCTTGTTGATTTAAGATGCTGTGCACTTTTGATCTGTCATCAAAGGTGCAAATAGCACCAATTGTCTCTTTCTAGTTCTTAAATGCTTCTTAAAGGAATTCACTGGTGACCATATAATTAACGATTTTTCAAACAGATGTAAAGCGTGAGAGAGACGTCTGATGCGCCGCAGTTCGCGATTAATTCAGTTATAGGTGTTTCACCAGTGTTGATGACGTAGCTTGCCATGTTTGTGCTCAATTTTTGTATTAATCCTTCTTTTAAGTGGATTATCAGTATTTGGCCATAATATCTTACGAAACCTAAAACCTCACATAAGACCCAAAGGCTGGTATTCTGAAAGGGAGTCTAACTTTAGACCTGGGTTTAAACCAGGGTTAGTCCTACAAGAGGGGACCTTTTTTCCTTTCAAAATACTGTGAAAGTTAAATGTAACGGGTGAGAAAATTCCTCATGGATGGGCTGCAACAGCCCATCCATGAGGAATTTTCTCACCCGTTACAGCACACTTTTAGAGTATGTTGTAAGAAAAAAAGGTCCCTTCTTGTAGGACTAACCCTGGTTTAAACCCAGGACTAAAGTTAGTCTCCTTTTCAGAATACCACCCATTATGTTTTGCTTGCCCTCTAGGCTGACCCTCTTGTTAAAGATTGGGCATTATTACTCTAAACAGTTTCTTAAACAATTTCTTGAAACTTCAGTCCTAATAGATTTAAAGCAAAAGTGAAGTAATTAAAGGTGCATGTTCCAATCGTCTTTGGGACCCCCTGATTTACCTGGAAGTAGTATCGATTTTGATATCAGATGAATGGCCATATTTTTCTCATTGTCGTCCTGAAATTTAAGCCTTTAAATCTATTTCATTTCCAAGATATAAACAAAAAACTGACGAATTAATTGTTATAAAACATCAATATTAGCACAGTATAGAATAGGGCTTTGCAATGGGCATTATTGCATCTACCATCAAAACCACAAGTGTGTTTCCCATGATACTTGATGGGGCATATGTGCAAGTGCCAGGCTCTCATATCAAGTAGAGAACAAAATAGACATAAATCGGAACAAGCACCTTTAATCTTCAATGGACCAATTTAAACCTTTTTCGTCTTTGCTATGATTTATAAAAAAAATAATAAAAAGGGTTTTTTTCAGCCGACTGACCCTATTCCAAAATGGTGGAGGGGCAAACGTTTTTTTTTTTTATTTTGGCCTAACCCTAAACCTAACCTTAAAACTAAATCCAAACCTTAAACCTAACCATAATTTAATCAGGTATTTGAAACAAAAGATTATATTTGTTTTCATAATCTAAACTACATTTCTTGAGAAAAGAGTATATACATTTTGGAAAGGTCCAGAAAACCATATCCCAAATTTCCATTAAATGCACCATCTTTCTTTCACCTTTTCTGGTAATGGTAAACCTCTACAAGCCCATCATGTATTTGACTGCCCCGAGGCCTGGCCATGCCAGCCATGTGTTTGTTCCAAGATGCATACTTAGACCAAGTCCAGTAATGCCATTTGTAATGATCCACAAGAAATTTTTGATGACTGTAGCTGCATAGGTCTGCATTACTTTTTATTACAACTGACAGGATACAGATGAGGTGAAAAACCTTTTTCAACCCTTCTACATTCTAGAAGTCTTCTCTTACAAGTGAGAATCTCAAACACTCTAGTGGAGCGGTTTGGACTACAAAATTGTCGACAACCCCTCCCCTCAGTACAGCAAAACGCAACCACTTCTATTCGAAAGATAGTAATAAATCATTTTAGAAAAGGCCGAGGATATTGACACTATGATCGTGTCAATAGCCATTTCGGGCGACGTTATTGACACGATGATGTGTCAATAGCCATTTCGGGCGAGGATATTGACACGATGATCATGTGGTTGACCATATGGTCCTGGAGCTTAATCTGGAGAAATATTCTAAGTCAAATTTTAGTGCACATGCTCCATGACCATATGGCAAATATGGTCCTGGAGCAGTATTTGATTTAGAATATTTCTCCACTGCTCAGGAGCATATTTGCCATATGCTCACGCCTGGACCATTTGTGTATTCAAATATGCTACAGGAGCATATTCAAATATGCTCCTTTTTTATTTATGCTCCAGGACCATATGGCAAATGTGGTCCTGGACCATATTTGACAAATTTTTCCAGATTATTTATGCTCCATATGGTCCTGGAGCATAATTTCGGGCCAAAATCTCATAATAGCACCCCGGGGGGCCACTTGTATTCAAAGGTGGATATGATGCGTGAACAAGAAAATGCGTAAAAAGGGTCTCTTTTTTCCAACAGGCGATGTACACGCGTACATCGATTAGGATGTCAAAAACAGCAAAATATGGAAAAAAGGGTATGTTTTTTTTGTAACCCTGAAATTGTGATATACACGAGATCAAAATTATCAAAAATATTGTAATTTTGAAGTAAAGCAACATGAGCAAAGCCAGATAATATGGGTATATTATCAATACAATCTATTGCTTACTTGTTTAGGGTGGCAAAACTGACAAAAAGACTTGTTTATGGTAGCAAAAACAGACAAAATGCTTGTATAGGGTATGTTTTTAGTCGGCGGAAATACTTGTTTAGGGTGCATTCGGAAGTCCATGTTCATGCATCATATCCATCTTTTAATACAACATACGGCCCTGGTGCCACCCACTCCGGGTGCCACCGAAAACCTGTTGTGTTCTTCAAAACTCTTTGAAAATGGCTCTATATGTACATGTATATACATGCAGAAATAAAGAAACTTTTAAATAGAAGTAATATGATGTCATATTTCATAATTTTGCCCCTTGCAGATCGTCTGCCTTGGTACACCACTCTAAGCCACAAAAAAACATTCTTGAGGAAACCAAACTCTAACTTGAAGCAAAATCGGATTGTTGCATCTCAAAGTTATTTACTACTCAAAACTTATTCAGTTAGACAATTGTTTTACTGCAGGGATATCCCTCAGGTCATTTAGGTCAACAAGGTTCAGAGGTCAAAATGCCATCCTGTTGTCATCCAATCTATGGACTGCATGTGGTGGAATTTGCTGATGAAATTGAAAATTTTCCAACACTGTATTTCACACTTTTTAAACCTGTAATACGAAGGTGAAGCAACTCAACAAGCACAGAAATATTTAATGCCGAGAATCTAGCAAATGCTGAAGCATGCAAGATAAATATCACAAGCAACAAACACAAAGTTCTTGAAAAATACTCAAAATCGCCATCTTGAACCAACAACATGGTATAGGGCCTACATTGTAAGGACGTCCAGTTAGAAACAGGATGTATTTCTTAAATATGTGGTTTTCACCAATTTTCGAAGAAACTTGCATTTTTGGTGGGCAGCTATTACAAATTAAAACATTCCCCCCTAGTTTTATTTCACAAAGAAATTAAAATTTTTCTGGCATGAAATTAAAGGTGGCAAAGAGAGATTCCACATATCGGGTGTCCCTTAAAAATCTGAAAGTACGATTTTGCCCTGATGTAAAGCTTTCCATCAAAAATATCCCCATCGGAAAGGATTAAACCGAGAAATATTTCTTTGGTACAAAAAATGTGAAAAATGTTTTAATTTCGTATAGGAGCAAATACGAAATTCAGGCTATGTTTCACATTGAAATACAAGCAAAAATACAAATCGCCTTTTTTCTCTTATTAAGAATTCGGTAACGAAATACAAGGGCAAGAAATCGATTGAGTGTATAGATCTAATGAAATTACTAGATGACATAATTTCGGGTTGCCTCCAAATCTTCTCGTTGCACCTTTAATGACTTTCTGAAAATTAAAAACTACAAATTTTACTTAGCTTACAGGCGTTTGCACTGCTGTGTGTCTTCTGTCAAAACTAAAGATAGCATCTTTATGCCATACCAGTAGATGCCAATAGGATATTCCTGGTAAGAGAGCTAATTACAAACCAGGACAATAATATTGCATCCAGAGGGGTTATTGAGTCAATCCACACAATGCACCTGATTTGGGAAATTTCACCTCAATAGGCGTCATGTGAGCACATAAAAATCCTATTCTTAACACACCCCCCCCATAAAAACTCAGCCACCTCCACCATTAATCCTGAGCATTAGCCCACAAGCTTTAGTACCCTGACTGGAATTTTTGCAGGATTATGAATGTTTGGTTCTTAAAACACCCCCCCCCTCCTTGGAACACTTTTATCCCTAAGACTGACATGGGTTTTTGTACGTCGCCCGGAAAGTACGGTATAGGCAACCATGCTATGCATCATGGGAGTGATCACAAACACCTCTGACTTTGCATGATGTGGAGTAATACCAGTAGGTTGTGTGACCCAAAAATTAGCAGAGATCAGCTACATAACTCTTCTCTATCTAGGGCCTATACATGTATCATACTTCAAAGGTGCAACGAGAGATTCACATTATAGGTGTCCCTAAAAAATCGAAAATACTGATTTTTGCCCTGATGTAAACTTAACATAAAAATATCCCCATCTGAAAGGATTAAGTTAAGAAATTTGCTTTGTTCCAAAAATGTGAAATTTCTAATTCGTCATAGGAGCAAATGCAAAATTCAGCCTCTGTTTTATATTGAAATTTAAGCAAATCAAATAAATCACCCTTTCTCTCTTTTAAGACATTCCGTAGCCAACTACAAGGTAAAGAATCTATTGATGTCTAATCTATATGAAATTACTATCATGACACAATATTTGGGTGCCTCAAAATCTATTGTTGCACTTTAAACTTCTATACAAATAGCTTTTGAACTTGGGGTAAATAAAATGGGGACCAAGTTGATGTAGCAGTTCTTTTGCTTGCCTTAAATTTGCAAAAAAGACAATGCCCAAAACATGTGCACTGGGGCAGAGTGACACACACATGGGCATGGCAACAGTGATGTAACCAGAGAGGGGGTACCAGCCCCCATGGGGAATCTTACCCCTTCTTACCCGGGCTTCTTACCCAAGTCTGGGTGCTGTAAACAATTTATGTGGATAAAATGTGCAAAAATATTGATTGAAAACTGTTCTAGAGTCTTTTAATCTTTAAAGAGACATGAGGACATTTCCAGAAAGAATTAGCACCCCAAATTTTTTTCAACCCCAGGTTTTTTGCATATTTTGAATGGTTTCCAATGTATTTGATCACACCTGAAGTGAATAAGCCAAATATGCCGTCTTTATGTAATAAGATGATGATTTGGTATTTTCTGTCGTGCACGACAGAAAATCAAAGCATGATTTTCTATAGGGACGATTAGGATAGCAGGCAAGTTCAAACAAGGTTTGCGGTTTTCTTTTGTACTTGTCTGTCCAATAAACCTTCGAAACGTTCTTGGTAGGTGGTCTTTAATCGATCAAGTGCAATTTGAGAGAAATTTGTATCCTCAAAAAAATCTGTCACTTTAAAATATCAATTATCATGATTATACTGAAAGGCAGTGTAAAAGGGTGATAATAAACAAAGAAATTGTTTAAACATCAAGTTGCTCTAAAAATGTGGATTGACTACACAAAGAAGTTTTCAATCTCCCCTTCTCTGCCTCTTTCTGCTCACGCAAAGTACCTTCACCCACAACTTATGTCCAGTTTCAAGAATGACCCACAGGCTGTTGCACAGTGCCTCGAGCACCAATTAGTCTACTTCATCTATACAAACCCAAATTTATTATTTATTCTGTTATTTATGCAAGTAAATGTAAAGGATCAAATTTTTAAACACTAATTAATCAACCAGAACAATACTAATTAATCAACCAAATATTAAAGTACCATGACACAAATAGAGTAGGTTAACCATTTATGAAATAAAGGAGTAGTCTCTCTCTCTCTCTCCTCTAAAAAATCTTGCCAATTTAACTGGGTGTATAATTTCAAGCAAAAAATAAAGCATGTTTATGACATGGTGCTAAATGCTGCAAGTTCCCTTTCTTTCTAAAATCAAATTATCCATCAATTTGTGATACACGTGGGGGGTACTGGCAACCATGTCCAGATGTGCATCTTGTATTTGGGCTTGTTTACCAGTTCACTGTGTTTACATTTCTCCGTTATCATGGTATCATAGCTAGTATTACTGGTAGTAAAGTTTGAAGTAGGCCGCTAAAAGAATGTGAGAACCAACAAAACTACTCCTGCAGCCATTTTGGAAATCTGATCAAACCAACCACAAAATAGACAGGCAACTCATGTTTGTTATGGTGTGGTAAGGCAACCCGGTAGCTAAAAAAGTAAAATGTCATATAATGAAGTATCCGAGTTGGATGATATTTTGTAGTGAATGCAAAGAATTGAGAATCGTCTAGGTAAACAAAACATGCAAATCCAAGAGGCTGAGTTTTTACTGTTGATTAGGGCAAAGATCACACTGACAACATTGTCAGTTGTACTGATGTGACAGTTGTATGTCAGATGTCAAATCTAATTAATCAATGCCAAACAGAAAACATGGCGGGGAAACGATTATAAACCAGCAGAAACTAAAAATTGTAAATTAAGATATATAGCTGTGAACGGTTATGTTCTACCATAAAGAAGTAAATGTGTCTATTTGTTGCACACATTGTCAACATTAATAATTTGAACTAGTTTATTATCTTCATTTGGTCCAATCAATTTAAAGTTCATTAGGAGTTTATCAACCTGATCAGACTAAATTTATGTTTCAATTGATCATGAAAGTAATTGAATGCTAATCACTTCACAATTCAATTAGGTAATTAGTGCATTCATTTAGACTTTAAGATAGATTTCATTTCAATACATCTTGAGTGTCAATATGAAAAAGGTATGGTTAATATTCCAACACCCACTTCTATACTAATTACTACTATCTCTAATGACCTACTTTATTGAACCTCAATTTTGATAATGAACAGGATTTACACCACTAAAAACACACCTAAGTAAAAAACAAAAAAAAAACTTCTTTTTTTTTTCATTTACACATGTATTATCATATTGTCCTTCATAATACTAATAAATAAAGTCCAAAGTTTTTAAGAGCCAGGCATCAGAAGTCATGGCCAGAAATAGTGCCCAAAATGTTTCCTGGTCCCAAAGTTCAGTTGTTCACCAGTCTGCAGCAGACAATTCCAGACCAGAACATAGTGTTTACTGTATGTACATGTCTGTCTGTCTACGTGCTAGGCCTATAAGCCGGTCTATAGTATATCGCTCTCTCTCAACGTATGTAAATAAACTTGACTTTTGGTTAATCTTTGGATGCTCCTGTTTTATCGGCAAGATAAGACTGAATAAAGGTGAAGAGGTCTGAGTGAATGTTAACACGACAAAAATCAGATCTCACGCATTAAAGGTCCATGGCCCGATCGCTAATAGCCTCATCTCCAGAACCCTAGATTTCCCGGAAGTGGTCAATATTTCACATGTTTGGAAGAAAGCTAATATTTTCTCACTTACACTGTTAAAATATGTTTGGTTTGGAAATTAAGTTATGAGCAAAAATGTGCCTCATTTTGGTCAACCAATGTTAATTTTTTGCAGAGTACTCTATGGGGCTTACAAAATCAAGTTTTTGGTTCTCAGATCAAAACAGATTGACGGATCAGCGCTAAACTTGATAGATGGGGTTTTGAGGTGAAAGTCGTCCAATCAAGATGAAAACTTTATATAATAAAATCAGGCCATCCCCCTTTAATTTTTTACCTCTAGTTGTGTATGATGTACATGTACAGGGAAATACCATTTTAGTTCCCCAACTGTTTTGGTTCCGGGAATTAAGTGTTTGTAATTACAACTGACATATTGAAACAGAGTTGAAAGAAATTGTAAATGGGTAAATAGGTGAATGGCTTTTGGCTGTGATTCAAGATATATTTTATTTCTTAAATTTAGTTTTATATACAAATTTGGCAAGGTAATTCAGAAACTAGTTTTGTTAAATGGACATGGGCACATTGCCAGCAAAATACAAAATCCCTTACAATAGCCGATATGGATAGATTGGGAATTGCATTGAACAGTAAACCAATTAATAATTATTATAATAGCCACATAAAAGGGCCCTAGGTCAGTTGGTCATTTCCAACCTTTTCCCTTCATTTTCAGTCAAAAGGTCTTTGTTTTAATAGTTAAATTTGCATACCCCTGGTAAATTGGGACCTTTTGGCAATGATAACATAAATAAGGTCATGGACCAGTCTGAAATAAGAGCTTACAGGCAAATTGACACAAATCTGATGTGTTTTTTTTTCCGTGCATTTCAGTTGTGTAACCTTAGCAATTGGAATAAATATTTATTACAAAATTACTTGATTTACACATAAAAAATCTTTTAGGCTTATTCATTTCAGGTGAGGATTAATACATGAGAACACAACACAAATATGCAAAAACTTCAGTTAATACAAACATAACTAACAAACATTGAGGGTGCTCTATACGCAAAATTTGCCAGTGTGTTTCAGGTTGGGTTTGATTTCAAATACAGTGAATAATTATTTGATTAGGAGTATGGTAATTAGTATCACATTTTATGTAGAATATCTCACTTTGTTGTTTCTCAAGGGATTTGTTTTCATATGCTAAACATAAGATTACTGAGATAAGGAAAATCAATCATTGAACTAAGAAAGAGAGAAAAAAGAAATATATGTAGGAAGGGTATTTACATATTGTACCCAATATGTACAAAGCAATTATTTGCTTGCCCATTTATGACAAAACCATGAATTGATTTGATAAGATAATATATGGCAAAAAGAAAAATACAAAACAAAATTCTTTGTCTCCAAGTGACTTGAACTAATTCTTCACAAGATTGATGTATATTTTTCCTGACCATTATTTGCTTTATTTTGTAGTAGATAAATAATGGGCTTCAATACAATGCAAAACTGAACTGTGATTGTTCTGAAACCTTTCAACTCCAAAATAAACTCAAAATCAAGACATATTTTCTTCAATGCACACAAATACCAGATCTAAAATCCAAGTTCAACAAGAGTGTAACCATATACCCCCATGTGTTGGAAAAATAATGACAATGACCTGGCCATGACTGACTAACTTAACTTGCCTGGTAACAATTCACTGCACCCTGGTCACAAGTTGGGCACACTTATTCCCTTATAAGGAAGTTGCTTTATATACCATCTAATCACTCAGTGCTTTAGAAAATGCAATAGATCCCTTTTCTCGTGATTATTATCATACCCAGATTGTATCCAAGCCCTCTGGTTATGATGTATTTATCATCATGTATATTGCACAACTTGGGACTTTTTTTGATGGAGTGCAAATCGTGTATGGATCTATGTTGATGTTATTATGGGCATGCTTGTAGCTGCGGGATGTTAGCACTTCAGGGGGATCTAGAGTAGTGAGATTTTTATTTGATATTCAATCAAATTATAATGTAAGGTTATAGGAAGGAGAAAGTTTTTGTTTCTTGAAAATGGAATTATAGTTCAGCTGAATTTGAATGGCAGGATGAGGATTGAATATTGCATTGTCTTTAAAAATATAAGAATCTTAAGGAGGACTTGACTTGTATAAATGATTGTGGCCCTTTGTGGGAGAGTATTTTAGATAAAGTAATGAGAGATGATTTTGGTCAAAATTGTAAAGATATGATTGTGGTGATGATTATAATGATAGTGGTGTTAATAGAGAGTGGTGGTGATAAGGAGTGGTGGTGATTAGGAGTGGTGGTGATAAGGAGGAGTGGTGGTGGTGGTGATGGTGGTGGTGGTGATGGTGGTGGTGATGGTGCATGGTGGTAAGTGTGGCAGTGGCAGTGGTAGCTAGTGTGGGCGGTGGCAGCGGCAGAAGCTGGTGATAGTGGAGGAGGGGGAGGAGAGGGGGAAATGTAAGCTTGATAATATTATGTAATAGCAGTCATGAAGACCATCATAGTAGTGGGGATGTTCAAGATGACAAATTATACCAGTGATAGCACAAAAGGGATAGCACTACTGAAAAATGGTGAAAATATGGATGACAAAGATCAAGGTGAAAGATCATTTTAGAGAAAGTGATCACATTGAAACCAGTAGAGGGCAGCACTTGATGATGATAGCAAAGAGGATATAGTAACAGCAACCATTCCTAACGTAATATCAACTTTCCAAATTTAAGAATGGCAACACTACTGGTCACTCAATATAAACACAAAGGTCTTAGAAGAAAAGAATCCCAACTGAAAACTGTCAAACAATTATCCATGGTAAAACAGCTGTCTCAAAGAAACCTATCATATTCATTGCGTTATCGCTCAAAGTCACACTCACATACAGAGAGCATTTGTTTTGATTTCAAAATGGCAATGCCATTGATAATGTAGCATTGACTATGGTATGCATGCCTAGTCACAGAGTACACAAACTCTGGTCTGACGGGAATTCAGATTCACAGACTTGAGGCATGCGTTATAATCAATTCTGTGAGAACTTTTCGGTGCGCATCTTATTTTTGTATTAGCAACGGTGTCTTTTGCGTTGTACTAGTAACACATTCCCGCGCACAAGGGCTGAGTTCTTCTGGACCATTAGCGATACTACATCTTGATTTCATGATATAGATGACAGTAATAAATCGTGTGAGAAATCCGACACAGTGTGGGCATTAATCCCGACACTAGTAATGGAATTAGTGGGGTCGTCTAATGATATCAAATTGTCATGTGGAATTATAAATCAAACTTGTTGAAATAAGAAAAACAAAACAGTCAACGGCATAATGTAATTCTTGATGGGCAATTTAAAATGTAGCACATGTCTAGTTGACAAAATTCCTATCCCTTAATTATTGCCAACATTTTTCTCAGTACAGATGACATATGTGTTCTCCTGACACTTGGAAGATATCACAGGCTGAGGAATCTTAAATTAACCCTTCCAATGCTGGTAGATTCCCTAGTGCCTAGAGGTTAAACCACCTTAGTCAGTGGCTTTGTTTCAAAAGGCGTCCTGAATGACCATCATTTGGGTTACCTAGTGTAGTTACACAAGAC
Source organism: Ophioderma brevispina (assembly GCA_023653785.1). Classification (NCBI taxonomy): domain Eukaryota; kingdom Metazoa; phylum Echinodermata; class Ophiuroidea; order Amphilepidida; family Ophiodermatidae; genus Ophioderma; species Ophioderma brevispina. The sequence goes on from JAMKCH010063461.1 coordinate 45,429, forward strand.
AAGGGTTGTTTGGACTCATTTAAATGCAATTTTCATGCTGATTCTAAATACATGTATTAATTGTAGAGAAAATGCATAATTTTGACATTTTTGACAAATTTCAAATGCTTTAACTCTGAGGAATTCCTGGGGGCACTCCCATCTTGGAGGTGACATGCATGTAAGGCTGTTAAGACCCCCATCTTCACCCAAAGACCACATATCTTGAAAATGTCACCCAAAGGCCCCATATTTTTAAAAATTTTACCAAACTGTCACCCATAGACCCCATATTTTTAATAATTTTACCAAACTGCCACCCAAAGACCCCTATTTTGGGAAAATTTTGAAAATTTTCACTCAAAGACCCCTATTTTGGGTGAAATTTTTGCAAAATTTTCTAAGAAGACCCCATTTTTGGAAAAAGTTTGCAAATTTGTCACTCAAAAACCCCTTATTTTGGGGCATTTTGGCTGTCTCTCACCCAAAGACCCATTTTTTGTAGTCCTCTCTCACCGAATGCCCCTGGGTTTCGAAGCGCAAGCCTTACATCCATATCCATTTCATATGTGATTGCCCCCCTCCCCGGGGAAGTAAAAATCATTACCCACAGGAATGACAGGATACAGAGGAGCAAGATCAAATGAATAGAATGACTTCACTTGGTTAAAGGATAATTCATTTACTAAAGCATTTCCTGCGGAACTGAAATAGGCATGGAAAGAGATCTTAATTATGATTTTTTTTTTATTTTTCTCATATTTGTATTGCTCATCGCACAATATCTAAATCCATCTTGTGAACCAATAACATGTGAATGATTAATGTCTTTTAATCATGTTAATGGGTGGATAACAGTCATGGTCCCAACATTGTTGCTATTACATTGGTCTACATTGTATACAGAACAGTGCTTATGATATTCAGTCCATTGCCTAATCACTGATAGTCTCGTCCACAGAACTCCAGCACTGGAACTGTTCAAAATATTAGTGGAAAATTGCCATTATCCAATTTTAACCATATTATACTGCTTTAAATCTTATCACTTGCAAGGATATTTTAGGATACCTATTATTGTTACAAAATTTTTTGATGATTTTTTAGATGAATTTTCTAATTTAGCAAATCACTGATAGTGTCTTTATCTCAATACCCAAAGTCATACATTTACCCAAAAGTACAAGATCTCTATAGCCCTGTAGCTATCTGTAAAACCCTTTCCATATATTAATACCACCTTAAATTGCTCAAAGCTGACCCAACCCAAAAGGTCCGCTGTGCTCTGTACCTCTATCTCCCATCAATGACATAGATGTGCTCGTTAAAAAGTAGTCTTTTCTTTTGTTATTAATCCTGCCTGAACAAGGTTTCTGGTATGCAATGCCATATATGGTAGTGACATAGCCCTGGGGATACAGGCTGTTGTTAAACCTTTGATGCTTCTCCATATACCATGTTTTGTTACCATTGTACCACCCTTCGGCTTATGCCAAATATACACCAGAGTAAAAACCTCAAAAAGATGCATTCCCAGCGGGGCATTTAATGGAAGTGTACATGGTCCACGTGGTAGGGATCAGCTAGGCTTGCTCAAGTTATGATACATGTCATTGCTTTGTGATGATGGTTGAGTGTGAGTATAATTACAAGACTCAAGATGTATGATCATTGAAATAAGTCTGGTATGATAATAAATTTTATAAAGTGGCACAAAATCAGTGCAAACAAACACAATATTTGCTGTATACCATTAACATAATGATTTCAAATAGTTGTATGAAGACAATAAAATCAAAAGAAGTATTTTGAAAGTAATTATTTTGGGACAAAATGCTTGAAGGATTTTGAGAACTTAATTAATATCATTACTAGTAGGTTCAATAAAATTTCTAATATATTTGTGTTTAGATATTGGATAAAATATGTTAATAAAGAAATACAGTGTGTAGCCAATATGGCTTGTATAGCATCAATCTAACTTATCTAATGAATATACAGGGGACCGCACACACACACATACACCCTCACACACACACACCCACACACACACACACACACACACACACACACACACACACACACACACACACGGTTCAGTCTTCATCTTTAACCCCCTGGACCCTACTATCAGTGTTTCTGATTAGCTGATTACATCATCTAAGGATACCTTAAATCTTACAATGTTATTGATTGGTTCAATAAATGAGTTGACAGGTATTTTAGCCAATCAGCATATGAAATAGACAAAAATTAGTAAGAATTTCCAAGCTTTTTTCTTTATGTTGTTACCTGCATGTGTAACATGTACAGTACCCTAGGTTAAATTCCACAAGCCTGCGGAGTTGACCTTATGGGAGCTGCTCAAATCACTTGACATGTAATTAGAAACAATTTTACCAGTCATCCCTCCATTCATGCTATTTATATGGAGTCATGGGGATTTAGATTCCATAGAGAAGTTGGAACAACTTATGTGCATATAATGTACATACAGGTCTATACATTGTAATCATAGATCCATTGTTTATCTGAAACCTACCGGCAATTTTTTATAGTCACTCAAAAGATTAATTTTTTTTAAATTGCAAAATTATTGATTTTAAAGACATTTGGAATCACCATGCAAAATGCATTCAAATGAGTCCAAACAAGCCTAGTCTTAGGTCATGTTTGAGATGGCTTCCCAAATGACCTGCAGTCATTTGGTGCAGCCATCTCATAAATCATTGACATATGTGCCTATAACCTACACAAGCTTTACAGAATCTACCAGGGTTGAAGGGGTTAGGCATTTAAAGCTACTATAAACCTGAAGAGCTTTTTGCATCTGGGCCCTAGTTACATACTTTTATACTTTGCAAAACTTTGTTAAAGGCACAATCAGTGATCCACCCAAAAGAGTAAAAAATATTTGAAATTTGCTGGAGTAGCTAGGAGTAAAGGTTAAGTCTGTATAATTCACATAAGGGTTTTTTTTTTTTTTTTTCAATTAAAATGAAAAAATAACAAAAAGGAAGAAAAGAGCACTTTTCAAAGGTATTCTGGTTGTTGCAGTAAGTATCAATTTGGAGAGTACGTGTATGATTAAAATTCCAAATTTTGAATTGCTTTCAGTCTTATCACTTGTAGGATATGTTCGGATACCAATACTTGTCAAAGATAGGCAAATAAGTCCAATTTTGTTTTTTTTTTATGATTTTGTATTCTCTGATTTGGCAAATCACTAATTATGCCTTTAAAATACTTTGTTGCAAAATTGTAAGCTTAGGCAATTAGCATATATGTTATCCTTACTTTTTATTATAACAATGAGTCTGCCCATCTCACTCAACACTGCATTTCAAATTGTTAGCGATAATCTCTATAGGTGTGGATTAGAATTTATCGATTATTTGTGTGATTGGGTGATTAAAAATTATTTTGAGGGACAACAAAATTGTTGTTCAGATATTTTGTGTTCCCGTTATTTTCTTAAATTGATTTATTTCAGATTCTGTATTCAATCCTTTTCATTAAAAATAATTACGCACGCTTTCCCAACATGGCCAATGCCTTTTTACCTTTCCCTACCCCCTGGCATAAATACCGACAGGTCCCTAACATGTTGTAAATCTAAATAAAATTCTTGGATTAATGCTTGGCATATCATAAACGTAATCAGACATGCTTTTTGTCATCTTCAATTATCACTATAATTTGAAACATGTACATGTTACAGACCAAATGATTAGTACACAGGGTGATGATGAGCTTCAACAGTATCCAATAAATCCTTCAAATGCCCAATGTCATTGCTTTGACCATCATCAGTTATCAGACATATGTACATCAACAAATTCTTCGATTGAATATCATGGTCAAGTTCAATGTCTTCAGTGATATTTGTTGGAACAGTCTTTGGCAGTGTAATTACCACTGAAGCTTTTTGGGAGGATGTATTAGAGTCAAGCATTCTAGGATGTTGAAAAATATCTAATTTTTATTTTGAAATCTAATGATTAGATTTGTGGTTTGATTTGGAAAGTGGTAATGAGAATCTGATTGTAATTAATTATTAATTTCGATATTTATGGTTAATTTGCTTTTGATACCACACAGATTTATTCAAGTTTTTCTTACCTTATCAAGGATTAATCCTGTACTCTTATGGTTCACACCACTAACTCACTTATACACAGTAGTCTATGGGAAAAGTGTCAACTTTGAGCATGTTTATTTCACATTTGGAACTCTCACAGAGAAATACAACAGTAATCCGACCAAAGTACAAGCTAAAATCACCCAAAAACTATTTTGAACATGAATGACCAAGAAACTTTTTTAGTTACGAATCACCAAACTCCTCCCGACGTGCATACCGGCAACACAAGATTCCCCTTTTTTCCCCTAACTATAGTCGCCAAAGCTAGTATTTGCAAATCGATGTGAAATTGATGAGCGCGGAGTAAATTGCCACAAATTGCCTCAAATTCACTGTCAAAATTCACTGTAGTTTGGAGAAAACATACCAGGCTACTATGTCATCATTAATTCCACTCACTTTCGGAATATCACTAGTGCATTTTGTTTTTTGCAACATGTTAAGCACGTGTTTTGTGCCAGATGCCCAGCAAGAAGTGTGTCCCCCCAAGAGTTTGATCCTTACACATACACCACTGGCGAGGGCCAATTGTGTAAAACGTTTTTTCTATGGAGTGCGAACTGCGCACTTTGATGAGATTGCGATTTAATCCGTATTGAAATACGTGTTACAACAACTTGGCAACCGACGACCCCTCTTACGGCAGCCAGGTTAATGGTGTATAACCTTATAACACGTTATATATATATGTCTAACATGTAGAGAGCAATTATGGTACCTATGGCATGGCTCGAAGGGATCCTTAGTGGCGAAAGCCCCCAATCACATCTAAACCCTCCTGACTTTGCTAACATATTTAGGGTAAATTACCCTCAGCACAACACATCGCCCCTGTTGCTCTTCAGCCATGAGGCGACGTGTTTTGAACCAATCCATAATGCATTGCATGTATCTCTACTTTACTGTACTAAACCCATATCATAATTAGGGATAACAAAGTGTTCCAAAAGTTTAAGAGCAACAAGATATTGGGTTGTTTTGGTCGTCTACTTTGTTTCAGTGTGATGATTCTTCTACATTTACTTCTATTGTTTCTTATGGCAAATCTTCACGATGTGATCCTTTTATTATAAAGATTTGCTGACAAGGGACTTGTTTAAAAAGTATTAACAAGGACCCTGTTAATAGGAAGTTAAGCTGTTTGGTTGTCATACATGTATGACCAAAGTATTCAGGTCTTATTTGTTATATGATTTTCTTTTTCATTATTTAGGTATTTGCATTGTTGATTTCACAAATCTGTAAGCTTTAATGTCTATTACTCCACCATTACCTTGGCAAACATGACCTTCTAAATGTTTAATTCCAATTCATTATCTATTCCCTGGCAAACATAACAACTACTCGTTCCTTTGACAATTTCACAATTAACTTCTGAACTTCGGTTTTGACCATCTCAACTCAATCAAAACATCTGGACATACACTCGCATACAAAAGAGTAACATTTTGTGTCTTCATTTGATAATGTCCAAAGCAATCGTCATTTAAAAAAATGCATTTACACAGCTGTTGATTCGGAAAGCCATTCGGAAAATGCCACCCAACACTACTGCACTGGTGCCTTGCCAATTCTGTACTCTATCCTTCATGTCAGCTGAGCATAAAGCAATTATTAGGGTTATTTTGATTTATAGACAACACTTAAATGTTAATACCCGATGACGTGCAACCCTGATTGGTCACAATGGAACACTTACATAATTTCAATTCAGCAACAGGTAAGGCTGGTTGAAGGCTGTTGAAGAGGGCTAGGGTTTAAACATTTAAAGAGCTGCATCATGTCAAGTGGCTATGAAATGAATTATGGTTGTATTTAGCCAACAGATGTGCTATATGAAGGGAAGTAGTTCTCGGGGGGGGGGGATACTGTCCCCATTGATTTATCTCTTAAGTGGAAACAAGCAAAAGGGGAAGTAATTGTGTTAAAATATCATATTTTTTTCCCATTAATTTGGATAAGCATCGCGAATGTCTTGTATTTTTATTTTTATTTTATCACACCCATTTTTGTGTTGATGAAATTTTTTTTTCCTTTTTATTTGTAGCACATCTAAAATGAAAAATGAATTAGTATGTTACACACAATTAAGACGAAAACAATATAGCCATGGGTTATTTTCTAGTACAAAAGACTTGAAAAATTATTCCGCAGGCAGAGTTTTTTTGTTTGTCTGTGGTCATACTGTTTCTTATTAACTCTTAACATTCTTCTCAAGCATGTTCCATAAATTAATACTGAAAAGCACATTTTTTTGGAAAATCTTCAGAATATGTGGTATAATCCTCAGTACCCCCAGTATACCATTACATTATGTTGTTGTTATGTGTCTTTTTTCAACCAGTTTAAGGCCCAAATCATAAATCCATTTATCATATTGTCATCCTTGTGGCCATACTTCAGAATGAAATGTGGATTCAGTGGAAACCTAATGATGTTAAATTTCATCTCTACAGCTACATTCATTGCACCTTTGAATCTATCTGATATGTTGAACTTAATAGCCTGAGTATCAGATATCAATCTTATGCTTTTTCAATGTCAACTGTTATTTAATTCTCATTAGAGGTTATGTAAAGAAATCACAGAGGCTAGGACATGTAATTATCTCTAAGGTATCAGATACATGACACTACTTGTTTATCATGGGATGAACCTCAAATTCCCCTTCCCTACATTAAAACATTTCTCATCAAGGTCAGGTCCAACCAGAGGTCCAAGCTGAAGAGCTAGCTTCCTGCAGGATAAGACCAGTCTTAGACATTTAGCTTTAGGTGAAGATACCAATCCAGCTATTGCAGCACAGGTAAAAATATGCATTTGCTGCATGCCTTAATATATGTGTAATCACCACACCCTTGATTTAATACTTCTTTTTGTGGATGTGATGAAATCTGAATGATCCTTGGTGTGCAGAGTTACACCATATTGATTTGGACAATTTGGATACATGAACATTGTGCAATGCAAGAACTTCTTGATATTGGTATTCAGGTGTTTTCAACCATGTATGGACTCATTTATCAGAGCCATGGCTATGTAACAGATATCAAGGGGGCCATACAGTTATGGCCATTGTGCATGAGCAACACGGCAATTGTTTTATGATGAAGCTGATGACATGGAGTTACTTGGGAGCATATTGACTAATAATGACAAGAACATGATCTCAACTATAAATAGACATTTCTTGCACATCATAATTCTTGAATCATCAGATTCAACTATCATATAACAAGGAAAGAAGTAGGGTCTACAGGGACACGGGGACCAACACTGAGGGGAGAAATCTACCAAGACTCCTATCCTACATGTATATTTTTATAATCAAATACTGTGATGCTCAGTATCTGGTCCTTTTCTCCCTTCTCTCCATCCTTTCTACAATGATTCAGTGAAGATTCCTAGTAATCATATCTATACAGCGATTTTGTCATATATCTAAGGAACACAAAGCTGCATTATCATAAAGCTGCAATCTATGTTGACAAGATAGGTTTTCAGTTATAACTTCAATGCTCCAACATTCTTCTACAATTGCAAAGAATGAATTTACTCCCTATTCCAAAGTATTGTAAACTTTTTTCCAAAATGAGAAGAGAATTTGGCAAGCAAGGTAAAGTTGTTATGGCACTTTATAGAAGCCCTTTTGTAGGACCTAACTGGGAAATAAACTTAAAACCACCGCATTTTTTTGGTTAAAAATAATCTTGGCAATTTTTCAATGGAACACACAAAACTTGACCTAAGTCTAAAAAATTCAATGTTTGGAATTCGGCTGAAATGCACTCTCAATTTCACTTTTTGGATCTATTTTATCCATTGCTCTAAACTAAATTATCAAATGTTTGAAAATAATGAAAATATACAAATTGAGAATTTACTCTTAGCACAAATCTTAGGATGTGATTGTAAGTAGAAAAATATGCTAAACCATTCCTAACTCTGATGCTAACTCTGATGCTACTGATATCTTCTCTGGCTTGGACCATTTTCAAAAGGTAATGACAAAGCAGCTATATTTCATTAATGGTTCCTGGGTAGTGGTAAAAAAGCACATAGAATTATAGGGCTAACGTGTTAAGGATCATAATTCAACTAGGTTTAATATATATTTTTTCTTTCAAAATGGGATAATATTTAATTACTTCCACATTATTTTGGAATCAGGAGTGGCAATATGAAAGTCCAATTAACACAGTTATTGTCATATTTCCAATTAGTCCAGAAATATCATGTTCACAAAATAAATGCCATTGGGTATATAAATAGACAGTATTTTAATGTGCTAGATGTATCTTGCATAGGATTTGACAACAGATGTAAATACCTTTTAGCTATGATTGGAATTTACTTTTTAGAATGCTTCCTCTTGTCGATTTTACCGTTATATATTTCTTAAGCATTTGGAAATTGTTAGTATTTGCAGAGCATTCACTTTCACCAAACTCTCTCTCCCTAATTAGTAGAGTTTGTCTTCGAGCACATACCACAGTGTAATAATTATAAGAGAAATGAAGTGCAAGAAATTGAACTGCCTGATAATCTGCCATCTGTAACTCAAGACGAATGGATTTGGTATCCTTGAAATATCAAGTATTATGGAAATTATAATAGTGTCTCATCTTCAAGTATTTTCAAGTGATCTGTGATTTCTTTTTCTTTTTTTTCCTTGATTAATTCAATTATTATAAAGATAACTATCATTTTGTCCAAAATGCATTAAAATAACTGTTTAAATACCAGAAAGTATTTGGACTGTCATTTTGTCCAAAATGGCTGCCAATAAGAAAACCAAATGGCGGTCAAAATGCAATTTTTGACTAAAATCGTCTAAAAATGTCTATTTTACATGAAAGTGGTGGCCATTTTTAAATTTTCCAGTTGTCTTTAAGAGAATCGGTAGCCTATGATCTATAATACATTAGGGACAAATGAAACAATCTCCGCAAGTTTTTAACTGTACCATTTAGTTAAAGTGCAAAGTACAAGTACCATTCAAAATGGTACTTTTAGTTTTTTTTAACCGCCATTTTGTATTTTTATCATGGCAGCCATTTTGGACAAAAATATAGTTCAAAGACTTATGGCAGTTCAACAGTTATTTTAAATGCATTATTTAGGTTATGCGTATATTGTACAGAATTTGTAAATGATTGTTAAGATATTATTAAATACATGCCTACAGATGATTTAAAAATGGGTTTAAGTAGTTACACACCTCATTTGATTGTTGTGTGTTGTTTCCTCCGCTTCCAAGTGATCAATTTGATCACCAGAGTTTTTTTTTCCAATAATCCAAACTAATGGTAAGATAAGAATCCCTTTGGAGGGCTTTGGATGCAGAATGCTTTGTCTGAAGCCTGGTGGTTTTTTTAAATGCCAATTGTTATATATGTCATATTGTGCATTGTGTGTACACAATTGTATTTTCACCAATTCCATATGGAAAAACGTCGTAACTCGTACAGTATAATAAACAGTGGATTTAACCTAACCTGCAGGGTAATCATGGAGTTACTATAATAACTCCATGGGTATACGAGTATATTTCCACCATCAAATGCATTTTTTTTAAATTCCGAGTACTAGTATATTTATTTTAGGACGACTCATAATTTATTTTGTTTGTCCGTCATTCTGAGAAAGTTTGCTTGTGTATAACGATCCCTTAGGCCGACAAATACGTTTAATATTAGATTTTATAGGGAATTGCAGTTCGGGAAATACCATCATTAGCTACAATTATACTGACAGTAAAACGAATACCACGCGCGGTCTGGCTACTAAGTTGCCCCGCCGACCTTTCACGAACATTCCCATACTCTGACAAATAATTCAGGATGAGTTAGATACAGACTGTGCCATCCGACAGCAGATGCGGGCTGTGTATGTGGCGGTAAGGTCTTATTACAACACTGAAGCCCCATCTTTACGTCACTCGTCATTCAATCCGTCCAGTTACATCAAAGAGCTAACGACAAAGAAAAGTTTGACATGCAAATGATTTTAAATTATTTCGCCAAGATGAATCAAGCATAATTTTCTAAAAATAATAGGTCGGTTTATTGTATCAAAGCTTGCATAAGGTTGTCAATCCAAAATCAGGTGAAGAAGTAAATTATAGTCCGCCGTACTCACACTCCGGCTACAACGGTAAAGAATATAATAGGGCACTTGATTAAATTGACTCTTCACGCAACAGTGTTTCACGCGTTTATTAGTTTGTCGTCTATGGAGCCCGGACTGTGGCTCCGGCGGACGATAATTACTTTCACACCGGTCTAGTACAGATGCTAGAGCGGCTGCTAGACATGTACAAGAGATTGATAAAGGCGAAGTGAAGCAGCGGAAGCTGTTACCATCCATGCACATGTGCAAACCAGGAAATGTTGGAACAGATACGCCCGCCCACTCTGGTGATATTTTTTTTTTTTGCTGTCAAGTTTTCTTCAGGAGTGCTTCTGACTTTGGTACCGTAATTCAACCACATCGTTAACATCATGATCAAGTACTGCCGACGAATTTGCGAAGGAAACGATGTCGTTAGCCATGACTATCGCAATGGCTTATTCGGTTTGTACATACGGAAAGTATGATATTTTCAAGTAGGCGTAAAGTAGACTCTCAACATTTGAAAATGTTTTTGTATTCTCTCGAAGTGTTCAATTCGAATTTGACCAAAATGAAAACCTGGTCTAATTTCAAGAATTAAGAGCAAATTTAGGCAAGATGTTCATTATGTAATTGAAATCTCCAAATCTATAGTGCTGTCTGCATCAAGCGCCATTGCCCATTTTATATTAATTCTATAATGCAGTTTTTTTGTCTTTTTTCACCTATCGTATTCATTTCTTCCCCCTTTACCTCATCTTCACTGAAGCTAAATGACCCCCTATCTTGATATGCAAAAAAGTAAGCAGGAGAACAAATGGGACATGCCCTTTGAGAGGTTTATCATGGCTATACCATGACAGATTCAAATATTTGATCCTAGTGTTAAAGGTGCAACCGAGAGATTTACAAACAGACGTCTTTTCTAAAATATGTAACTTGATTTCTACACTAATATAAAGCTTTCTATCAACATTATCCCATTGTGAAAAGGGTTTTAATCTGAGAAGTATTTTCTTTGGTACAAAAATTGTGAAAGTTCTAATTTACTATAGGAGCAATTAAAAATTCACCTTATGTTAGTGTGAATTAAGCAAATTGAAAACTTTCAAGGCATTTCTGTAGCTATGGACAAGGTAAGAAAATCTATTGGGGGTCTTATCAGTGAAATCACTTACATATGACAATTCTATGTTCCAGACTATGAACAGGAAACCCCGTCTGGAAACACTCTAAGTTTGCATTGCATTAGTTAGCGAAATGAGTTCCATCATGATACAATGCAATTGATTATTGGTACATCTTTCGATATACCGTGTGTCCCAAAAAAAAACGTAACACTTGGTGGCAGGCGCAATAAGTTTTGAACAAAAGCATGTGACTACTTATTCTTTGTTGTAAAGTAAGATGGGAATGTTAGCTAATATTCCTGAAAAGTTCATAAAGGCAGAGTCAATAGTTTTTAAGATATGACCCCAACAATCAAGTAACCCGCAGAACCCATTTTACAAAAATGAGGAGCTGGTTACCACAAGACTGGCAATGAAGAACAGAATGGCAAATACAATATTGATTGCAATCAACATTTACTTGCCCAAATTTCTTGCAGAACGACTTCTACTGGGTCACATGACTGCATTTACATAATTATTATTTAACTGATAATAATAAAACATTAATTTATTGGTGATAAAATATGTTTCAAGAAGATATAAAACTATGACTAAGTCATAGAGAAACTCCACATTACATAAAATGATAAATGCGTTGGGCTGCAACTTGCTTGTTACTGAAAATAATGTTACATTCTCAACTTTATGAAGGTAAAACCTATGTTTTCAACACAAAACTCAATAACAATATCAGTATATTTATTCTGTCATTAAATTTTGGGGTTAAGATAACTCTTTGTGTGCCAGTGTCACAAAATGATGATGAATGATCAGCTCTAATCCAATGCAGTCTTATTTGATCAATACGAAGAGTTTGTTGATCATACATTCCTAATTCGATCTTTTAAAGCTTTTTAAGTGTGTTAAAATGCATGTTTTTTAGTTGTTATACTAATGGAAACATTCATATGCTAATATTTGTTGCAGCACCTGTCTTTTAAAAAGGGGGGAAATGGTAGACGGGTGGTTGGGACTTTGAGATTCATATTGGTGGTTCTGGGCGCAAAACGTACAGTGCCGTATTTGTAGTTAATAGCGCCTCAATTTGGTTAAATGGGTCCTGGAGGTTACTTGATTTCTGGGGTCATATCTTAAAAAATACTGACTCTATCTTCATGAACTTTTCAGGGATATTAGCTAACAGTTCCATCTTACCTTACAACAAAGGATAAGTAGTCACGTGCTTTTGTTCAAAACTTATGGTGCCTGCCACCAAGTGTTGCGTTTTTTTTGGGACACACGGTATTGGTACATACACGTACACTTTCAGACAAACTTTTTTGAATTGGATCTTGCAGTTTGCAATGTATTGATTTCATTGTCAACCCCCACTGCATCTTTTATAAGTGTGGAAAATATGTTTGTCTCTCGTCTCAGTTTCTCCAGGTTATTTTCTAATTATATCTTTTTAACATATATTTTGTCCTGGATAACCTCTGTTTTGGTATATAGGTGACAAAAACAAAGTTTTCCAACTTTGGGTATTTCTCATACACTGGATTGGATAACCGCCACTGTGATCCAAAACATTTCCATTCAATTAATTATTCATTCAAAATTATATTGCAGATTGCAAAATCCATGTCCGGGCGTCTTCTGCACCCGTGATTGCATGCTCAGTGATCGTGATTCAATACAAATAGAATGTACATGAATGTTAACAATGACACTAAACATTTCAATATTTAACCAGATGATCTGGTTTAACCAAAAGTTTGATGTGAAATCTCGTTATAGTATACACATAGCCTGCAATACTTGAATGAGGCGGTGTTTGAAATGATAATCACGGCCACTCCAAACCATGTGCATGACAAATGTGAAAAATATTTTGAAAGCTATATACAGTGAGCGCAGTTATTGAAAATATATTACGGTCCACATTTTCCCCAAACGTTTGCACTTATAAAACACGCATAGCCAATGTGTACTACTATGATTACAGCCTACATCAGGTAAAATGTTTAATGTGTATATGCTTTTTTAAAGGACCCATATCCTAATTCTCCTTTGTTACTGTTTTCGATTAGCCGTATTACACGGACTTATCAAATTAATAGAGATATAATTATGACTACAGAGCCCGAAAGAGTAAGAGTGGACGCCTATTGTCACCTGCAACGATTATGATGTATGAACATTTAAAAAAGTGTAACTTTCGTGTATGAGGCTACATATCCCCTTTCGAGAAAAACGCATTATATCTGGAACTATCATAATTTCTTTCATGGATGGACTGAGTATATATGGTATATGCTCAATGATTATGAACACTTCAAAAAGTATTTCTATGTACATGTACTAGGTTGACAATGCAGTATTAAATTATACTGAAAACTTAACATACCATGACATGTTTAACGTAAATGACACCGCAATTCCTGTTTTAAAAACACCACAAGCAGTGAATAAAGGAAACTTATATGTAGAGAAAGGAGATAGAAAAAACAGAGATATTGATTTCACAAAATTGTTTAGAAATACTGCACACGCATGCTCATGGAACTAACACGGGTAACTAAAATGTCGATCATTATATACACAGCATGTTACTCAATTCTGAACGTGTATGATAAAAAATTAAAAGCAAACGGCATGATTTTGTGATCGCTAAAATCACTAAAATGGGAAAAATAAGGTATCTGGATGAGTTCCTACATTAAAGAGCAAAATCTGGAATTAGCACTAAATGATGGGATAAAAAAATAAAAAGTCAAAACGCCAAAAAAATCACGCCAAAGAAGTGTGCACACGGTGAAGGAAAATGCTTTTTAATTTCATTCAGTTTCCATGACAACGCAAACAATGATTTGAAAACATGTTTAAAAAATAAAATAAAAAATCATAAAAAACCATTCAATTCACGGCAGACTTCAAAGGGCCAACCTTTTAAGGTGATATCAAGGGTTTGATGCTGACAGTTGCCGGCCGCTTTTGCTTTTCTTTTGTTTCTTCTGCATATCCCCGCACTCCGTGTTAGCACACCTCTTCGGAGCGGGACGGGCAAATCGAGGTGCAAGCTTGAAAGAATATAGCCAGCTAGCTTTAAACTGGTCAGGGTTGCCTATTATTAAATAGGCCTATGACACCAAAATCCTAAAAAATAGCCAAAGCAAAGTCAAAGAAAAACACAGGCTGAAAAAATAGAAGTGTGTACTTGTGTGTGTTTATTTTACTTTATATGCAAACATTTATAAAAACTGAATATTAAGAGAAAGGAATTTGTAACGCAGAGGTCAGAGCCGGTTCTACGTACGTGAACCAAAGTTTGGACCTATTTACGAAGCGTGAAGAAAAGCATAGACATTGCACGTGCGGAAAGTCATCATTTGAATTGGCACTGACAGTTTATGGCATAAACCATCTATGGGTATAGCGGTTACTGAGTGGGACTAAATAATGAACAAATTGACTGCGCGTGGACCAACTTTCTCTTCCAAAACCTATGTATTATATGTCACAGCTCACTTCGTTTACTCATACTGTTTTATACGGTTTGACGGGTAAACATTTATATAGTTTATTGTTTCTTCATGTCTTTTAATCACGCAACATTCTTTTCAAATGCATATTGCCAGAGACGAAAGCCGTTTAAAACATTTGAATCGTGTCCTGAAAATGTTATTGCTTGACAACGGGCTTGACACTAAGATATTGTCTCAAAATCACATGATATTGTGTGCAAAGAACTTTAATTAGTCTTCTGTACATCTTAAGGAATATATTAATTATTATGTCGTTTCCAAATTGGTTGCCATAATTTTGAATTCTACTTACTCTGCGCCAATTCAGGTTGTGCCCATATTTTTACTTAAATATATTAAATATCAGTACAGCTCTTTTTTTTAATTGAGAGTAAACTAAACATTCAACTCAATCATGGCGACTTACCCGAAACTCTGTGGAATTACTCCTACCATTGGTTGCTGGGCTACTGCTGCTTGTCTTGCTACGCCAATCCGCATCATCTGCAACTAAATCACAATATTAAAAAATATCTGTAAATAACATCAACACCCAACGGTTTTGTTCACCTTGATGAATACGTTTCGAGTCATAGAGAAGATGCATTTAGTTTAAGAGCGTCTTTAAATGGTGACTGCCCGAGAACCCTAACCTGCGCCCCCATCACCTCCATTAAACCACACTTTAACTAACAATACCCCTAACCAGAGGGTTTAGTCAATCAGCACAATCAACCCAATTTTGGGAAATTTCACCCTCAAATGAAGTCATGTGATCACACAAAAATCCTGTCTTAACACATATAACTCCCGACTTTTACACTCATTTTTGGCCCACAAAGAACTATTACTTAGGTGAATTTTATTATCATCATCATGAGAATCTCTTGTGGTTCTTTAACTTCTTGAAACACTGTTTTATCCCTAATACTGACATGTGTTTAGTACAAGACAGTATAGCACTTTGCAATGCATTATGGGTTGATTCAAAACACCCCTCTGACGTAACATTAAAGTTAGGTGAGCCATATCAATGTCCGAATGTTCTCCCTCACACAGAACATTGCATTCACCAAAAACAAAAATCGGTCAGCCGTTTGATAGCTAAAGAGCCAACCCGTGTGCTAAATGTAGCCATAGGGAGAGAATGTGTTAATTCATTGGTCGCCACATAGAGATGTTTGTAAAAATTGTGCATAATAGAAAAGGACTTCCTGGACCTAAATTTTCACTGAGATAATTAGAAAAATAGGAACTGTCTTTCGAAACCAAAATCTGAATTTGAAGTAGTAAAGAGAGGCCGAGGCGAGTTGTCCGATCTGGACAGAACCTACTTTTAAAATTCTTTGTCTGATTCAAATAAAATTTTGGATTTAAGGTATGTTGGTGCATGCCTTTCCTATCATACACAGAAAATTATAATGTTGTAATTGGATGGAGTACCTTTAAGCTAAAGGTGAATGGTCATTGGGCTTTTTAGTTAATGATAATATTGCATGTGTAAGCCCGTCAAAAAGAAAAAATGCGCAAAATGGAGCAAATAATGAAATATGTTTTTTCTTATAGTTATTAGTTCCGGACATTTGCGTCTTAAATAACACACATCTTTACCGCTCTGAGGATTTATTTTCCTGGTTTGCTGGCATACATTTTCACTAATCTGGAAGAATTACAATGTCTTGATAATTTTTGCAGATCATAAGCCGATAATGGTATGGGATATTTTAATATCGGTTTAGTTCATTTGTTATCCCTTTCGTAAATTGAATTTGTTTGGTAACATAATAATCAATAAGTTTGAGCACAATCAACCTATTTGGCCGGACTGTTAAAATGTATAATACCACTAATGAAATTCTGCGCGCGAACATACATGTAGGTGCATTTTTCGATTTTTTAGTTCAATAGATACCAAACGAATATGATGCTACAAGAAATACGCACACATAATCTGATCTAAGTAATGTTCTTAGCCAGGCTGTATCTTAACAGGTCCAAATTAGGCCTAATGCTAGTATAATCATGATAAAAGACAAGTATTAACTGATCATCACGTTACATGACAGTGGATAGTCGTGGCGATTTTAACTTTCAAGCATGGTCATTTTTTGTCATGAAAATCACGAGAGAAAAAACATTCTGGTTTATCACCTGCAACCATGAGCCTAAAATTTGGACTACATTGTACATGTTTGGCCTAAATGTTGAAAAAATGGATAGATGGCGACAACAAGAAAAAATGTCAGGATTTGAAAAACAGATCATTCGCACAAGATGATGTTTCACAAAATTCGTAGAAAGGTCCCTGGTGACTATTAAATGAGATCGCTTGTTTGATAGACCCGTGGATATGATAGACACTAGAAGTTTGCAAACGCACTATAGTTTGGTTTACTCTTCAGTGTTTTGAAAGAAGATCCGGAGGAGATGTAGATGAGGTGCGAATAAAAGAAGAACTTGAGATGAATAAGACGAAGAAATAAGTAGAAACAGAAATGGAAACAGGGCGAAGAAAAAGAAGCATGGTCAAGGAAGAAACAGAAACACAGCAAAAGAAAAGAACGACAAAAAATAAAGCAGAGGCATAGTTAAATAATATAGGAAGAAAAAAGGCTTCGATTACAAAGTAATCAGAACTGAAAAGAAAAAGGAAAGACATGGGGAATAGACCAGAGTAAGTGAAATACTGAAGAGAAGAATAGCATAGAAAAATGATAGTATACAAATATAAGAAAAGGAGGACGAGCAAAAACGGATAAAGAAGAGAGAGAATGGAGTTGAAAAATGAAACTTACGTCCACGAGGCGATTCTGCTATATTTGTCCTAGGTTTTGCTCCCAAAAATGCCAAATTAACGTTTGCTTTTCTACCATCTATAATTGGATTTGGTTGTTCACATGCTCTTGCGGCCGCCTCTTTTGTTTCCATAATTACCTGAAAAAAAGTATAAATAACAAAATAGGGTGAAAAACTGCACTGAATTCACATCGTCGTATAAGGGGTGAATAAACTCTTGTGTTTAAAAGGCCGACTCTGAGATTTCAAAATATAATTTTTGGTGCATTATTTAAAAATGGTCTACTAGAATTTCATGCAGTAAACAATTATGTGTAGTATAACAATACCATAAATGTTTACTACATCAAAACGAAGATTTCATTTTATTGCAGACTTTGGAATTGAGCCTTTCAGGTGATTTTCTTTAGTTAACTATTTGTTAACTAAAAAAATAATTTCGAAATCTCTGGGTCAGCATTTAACTTCCCTGTAATTTACAGAAATGACATGATGCTGATGAGTAGGAAATGCGATTCTTCTTAAATGCGTATAGCTAGTTCTCACTGTATGTGAATTGTCTATAGCTGCATTGTATGAGTTTGTATGCGAATGAGCAAATGCTCAATACCTGATTAACACTTATCGTGTATCCACTTACAAGGCAAAAGTTTACCAAAAGTATATTGAAATCGGTTACTACAGTACATTTAAACTGTGCACCTCTTCACAAGTAAAAAGAATCGGGGATAAGCAAAATTCCACGTTGTATAGTTATCACATTCAACAATACAATATAACCTTGGATTATACATTTCCAAAGTTGTTTCCATAAAGGCATGCAACGCGTGATGTTCGCCTTGGTTTCACAATACCTGCTTCTCCAGAAAAAAAACAACATTCAAGCCAAGAATTCCAGACACAATTAATGTTAAGACGAAAGAGAAGTATGGGAACGAGAGGCTTCCATCACTGGACGTTGTACCGGTGTGTTTTTGTACAAAAGCATATCGGTGTTGTTTTCATGTAATTGGTATCACGTTGTAATCATATACGGGGCATTAAATTGTGCTGGTGAATTCACAAGCAGTTAAGTTGAACTTTCTGTCGGTCGATGGTGCCATTTTATATTCACAGTGTAGTTTTTAAAGGCATGCTTATACCTCACACTAAAATTTTTTTTCAATTGCGACTTAATTTACACAGAGAAAATGTTGTTTAAAAGTTCAAAACTTTTTCGACTAAACTTTAGAAACATTTTTTCTATACTGTGAAGTTGGTTCCGACTTCTAACCTTCGGCAAGACATGCTTTTCGGGGCATCATTGAAGGTGCTCTGTCTGGAATAACATGACTGAAAACATGACTGAAAACAATTATGCGGTTCTGTAGTAATTGACCTCAGAATAACCGTGGTGTTATAGAAGAACTGCCGCGTGGACCTCTCACCAGGTTAAAAAAACAGGGATTATATATAGTAAAATATCTGGCACACACGCACATACGCACACATAATTACACAAACACGCACACATTCTCACACCGTTGCTGTTTAAGGTTTGAGATTTTTCTCCTTAATAATTTTAATGCATATAATCTAGCTCTGTAAAATAATTTAGCCATTCAATCCCAATGAATTCTCAACAGACTTGCGTGGCAAGACCTGCTCTGTTATGCTTTATTCTAGTGGTATAACTTGGGAATTCAACAATCAATGGAAACATGGTTGGTGTTTGCCTACTTTTTCAGAATTAGGCACATTGATATTGAGGAAGACCATTTCAGAAATGTTAACTTGCACATATATAAGCGCGAAAAAAATAAATAAAAAGCG
Organism: Ophioderma brevispina; assembly: GCA_023653785.1. Classification (NCBI taxonomy): domain Eukaryota; kingdom Metazoa; phylum Echinodermata; class Ophiuroidea; order Amphilepidida; family Ophiodermatidae; genus Ophioderma; species Ophioderma brevispina. The sequence goes on from JAMKCH010063461.1 coordinate 64,910, forward strand.
TTAAATCACTGAAATTAATCAAAATAAATAACCGTACTTACAAAACCATATCCTTTACTTTTGCCTGTATTTCTGTCTGTGATTACGACAGCTTCTTCTATTTTCCCAAATGGCTCAAAGAAAGCTCTAAGGGTATCATCAGACGTTGTGAATGGCAGTCCACCCACGAATATCTTTGTCCATGTTGTGTCCTTTTGACGTAAAGCTGATGGGGAACTCATGTTTACTAGAAGTTGCTAAGTCGTAGCAAGCGCTGAAAGAGGAATTAAAGATGTGGATACAAGATGTTAACTCATCAAGACTTCGAGATACAGCCGGCGAGAGAGAGGAGAGCGCGTTAATCCTTTGGGAGTTGATGAATCTGTTGATACAACGAGATGGGCTATGCTTGTTGCTTGCTTGTTTCACTGGCACGCGAACGAGGAGGCTGGGTGGATGTTGTTGCTACTGTGAAGGTATGTGCTGATGATGATGTTGCGATCAGATGTAAACTAGCAAAATCGCAAATAGGCCGGCCTTTGCCGTTGTTGTACTACCGACTTTGGTCTCAGTATCTTGTTCACCCTATCCTGTATGATCGTGTACACTCGTTGCTCTGGGGATGACACAGCGCGACCTTATCTCACCACATCAATCAATTCGTGCCCGTTGGGTTGTGTTCAAGTGCCTCGAATGACTTTAGGCCGTGAATGATTGGACTGCAGATACCAGTCACCACTACGCTCCGCCCATCTCATGAATAGTCACCGGAAGTGATCATAATCGTTTGGGTGCAAGTGACCTCTTCGACAGACAAACAGCAGTGGTGATCCCCTGTACTTTCTCATTTATACATATATCCTTCCATCCACTAACACCAGGAACATTTGGCGAAATATTATTTTTCCACTCTGAGTCACCACAGACCAATACATCTCTGCTCAAGACACTATTTCATGTATCCTTTTCAAAATATGATAAAACAAATGCTATCCAACTTGCATGGGGGAACAAACAAGAGGAGACAAAATGGACAACCTTTCAAAAAGTTTTAAGTATGGAAAGAGCATATTTCAAAAGAACATTTTTTACCTTCAAACATTCTACCCCAGTTTCTGCAAAAGTTATTCAACGTCTTATTGTACCACTTTAATGTAATTTTTATGTTTGAAATAAAGATTGTTACAACAATATATATACGTTTAATTAAATTGTTTTGTTTAATAAGCATTCCGTGTACACCATCTCTTATCATGGGATTTTACTATAATCTCCTGCTGAAAATTATGTTGGCTAAGCAAAGGAAAAAAAACCATTTGGCCCACACTCAATACGTGGATGCAAATCAAGTCAAGGTATTTTCAGTGACACCAGAATGTTACTTTCGACGGGGATGTGGGATTGATGATTGTAAAGTGTGTAGTCCACTGGTCTTTAGAACTAATGCACATGCATCATTGAGATCTCTCATGAAAATTGGTTTGTCAAATTTTTCAGGTTCTGCAATCATGTCAACATTGTAAATTCATAGTTTGCGACGTGTTACTGGTTTTCTTGAAGCGATCATTTCAAGGCTTTCAACATCTGTTAATCGATAGATTTAAGAATGTTGGAAAACATTAATCGTATTGGACTAAATGAATTCAGACAGCATCATATTGATTTTAACTCATGGGTGCATGTATCATTCAAACAGTGTATTACAAGAAACATGTTGGTGCTGGGCACCAATGTATGCCCCGCGCAATGGCAGAATTATTTAAAACATCCGAAAATAGCCAAGAATTGAGAGATAAATAACATTTTCCAAACAAAAAAATGCTAGTGTATGTGACTTTTATTGAAAACTGAGGGTATAAATAGTGGTATCGTAAACTTAACTCAAGTTCACTATATACTCTTGTTCAAGTTTACTGTAGTACCCAAATAGTCGACTCGACCATCGTAACTGATGTCAGCTGTCAAGAAATTGTCAATATTTCTGAATATGCAATGATATAACCAGGCACTGCTGGCACTTCGCCCACTTAAACACGTGGAATTAGAACCTTGTACAGATCCAATATAAATTTGTATAAAAACACTGAAAATACAATCTATCTCACACTGTATCATCATTTTATTTAAACAAAAAAACTATTTTGTGTTTGCATTAATATTTATGCCATATTCATCACAACCAGTACGTAATTTTAGCACTGTTCATCATTTTCAATTGTCATGAAAAATTGTTATGACCAAGGCTCTTCAGGCTTCAATACAGCAAAAACTCCATGTCTGTCAAGTTACTCCACATCTATAGCCCCGCGCTCCCGCGCGGGGCAATGAAGTGGGTCCAGATCGGGGTCTACATAATATCACGTTGGTCTGCAGGGCAAGGTTAAATATAAGGGGGACTGTTGATCATCCTATTCTTTACTCTGGACCTGAATTGTAGGGCGTAAACTTTAGGCACAGATTTTTCATGTAGACATATGGTAGTGGCCCAGACTTAGAGGTACCGTTTTGGACAATTCATTCAACATGTTCAACAGATAAAGCAAAACCGTGTGCCCTGTGTATACCGTACTTGTTTCAAGTACATTTTTTGCAGTGGAGTAATAGGGCCTACTAGACATCTCTATCTTTGGGACGGATAGAGGGGGAAATAGTATTAATGGAGGGGGAAATCGAAGAAGGAAAATCGAACAATCGAACATAGCCGGCTACTGCACGAAAGGCAAGTGCCTTTCTCATTGGGAGGGAAATGGGGGAGGGAAGGAATTATGATTCTGATGGAACGCCACTGCCCTATCTGGCATAAGCCACTACAGTTGAAAAGGGTTTTACAAACTAAATGTGATGAAATTGAAGGTAAATAACCCCATAATTTATGTGTCACACATATATCTCCCATATTTTCATATGATAAGAATGGTTCTTCTCACAATGCAAGCTAGTACTGAAGCAATGCTGGTGTCACGGTTTCGGTTTACACGACGGTTTACACCACGCATAAAGATCGATTCGGTTTACACGACGCAAGATCATCAATGCCCAATACCATCTGGGAGAGAGCCAGCTTATAAATGTCTCCAGCTACCCTTACTTAGGCTTGACATTCTCCACTGACATGTCCTGGCAAAAATATATTGGCAACATCACCAACAAAGCCAACAGGATGTTAGGTCTCCTCCTCCTGCTACGAATCTAAAAGAACTTCCCGATGAAGATCCGTGAGCAAGCATATATTAGCCTTGTCAGACCCCATGTTGAATATTGCAGTTCAGTATGGAGCCCTCACACTCAAAAATATATCTCAAAGGTTGAAAACATCCACCGCCAAGGTGCCAGATTTGACATGCAGAAATATCAGCGCAGAGACAGTGTTTGCATTGTTTGAGATCTGATTTGTCCGTATTTTATCAGCCTTGAAGTTTTGGTCCCAACATTTGTGGATGGATTATGTTAACGCGACATCTATTGGTATCTGTTGGTGAGCATCTTCCACATTTTGGGGGGAAAGCTGATGGCGATTGTCTCAACAGATTGAGAACCAGAATCGGCCGATCTAAGGTTTCCTTGCAGAAGTGGGGCAACCTGGAAGCAGATCAGGACAATACCTGTGATTGTGAAACAGGACCACAGACAATAGAACATCTTTTGGTCTGCCCAATTTTGGAGCAACAATGTATCATACAAGAACCGTGCAGATTTCCGTGAAGCAGCCAGACATAGTACCCACCTCTGGCTGGATCATATTGAGAACCATGGATACGATAAGAAGATGCTTGGTAGGGTGACTCCTGGTACTGTATAGTTTTTCTCTAGATTTTAATTAATACTAATGAGCAAATTTGCATATAGTATGAACCAAAATAGGCGTGTGGGGGCCACCTTAATTACGTAATTTTCGTTAGCTTAGCCGGGGCCCGGATGCCCTATGCGTCCTTCGCGGCCGTTCCGACATTCAGCCATGCACATGATGCATGGGCGTGCATCACGGCAGCATGTTGTCACACTTCGGCAACGTACGTTGTGACTTTCTCACAACGCGTTGCGGCAATACGTTATGACCCTTATGGCTTGTGCAACGCCTTGTGAGCTGCACAACGCGTTCTGAAAGCTCACAGCGCGTGTCACGTGAAGGCCGCAACGCGTTGTTAGATTTCACAACGCGTTGTCGGGGTCTATTTTTTTAAATACATCACCGAAATTCATCATTCTAATTGGCCGACAACGCCATCACGCATTGTGATATTCCGGCAACGCGTTAATACTTTCCATAACGCAATTGCGGCAATACTTTTTGACCCTTGCCTTATGGCTTGCCATACTCGTAGCAAGCTGGATGCTGAATAATTCGAAAAACATAGTTTATCGCCGATATAAAACAGATTTTTATCGATCAAAACTGTTAAGAGAAAAACGTTCATAGGTAAACTCAAATCTAACCCACTGCCCATCGCAACATTATAGGCCCTACTATTTTAGTGTAATTGTAGGTCTCGTTTTATCATAATAATATCAATCCTCATTTTCAGACTTATTTTTAAATCTAAAGAATTGAGAGAGTACTCTCAAAACTATTGTAAAGGTCTGTAGTAGTACGCTAAAGTCCACTCAACTTAGATTCATCAGTCAGCACACCCTCCTCCCCGCCTCGGTGGTAGTGATGGTGGCAGTCGCGGTGTGGTAGTGGAGTTGTAGGTGACGGTGGCGGTAGTGGTAGTAGTATTCACCCTTTGCACGGTTTGCCATTGTAAGTGCAATCTGGAACTGGCATTGAATGAATTAGGGTGTTGCGTAACAAATTATTCACCTCTTACATGGTCAATGGTTTTTTGCATAGAGAGAGTGGAACTGTTGTGGAAATGCTGCCATTCATATTGCTGCCATTTCGAGGCTTTCCATGCAAATATTGAAATCACGCAAAGAGTGCGAATAAGATCTGTTAGAAAAGCAATATAGCTGGAGTCTTCTGAAGTATACAACTTGAGACAAAGCAAATAATGGAAAATACAGGGGAAAAGTGAACCACAGCATAAAAGTGGATAATTTGTGAGGAATTAGCACTGACGTGACATAATTTTCTCTTCGAGACCAAACGTTTGCTAAATCGTCCATCAACCATTGTCAAGGGAGGCCCGTCACCTCACTCGTGACTGATTATCAGCTTTGAGGGGGCAATTCACCGAGAAATAAGTTATACCATGGTTATGTATACCCGGGGATACCCTAATAACCCTTTTTTTTTTTAAAAAATTATTTTAAGAGCATTGACAGGGCCAGTTGGGACTCCAAATGCGTGAACATGGCGGTAGACATCGTAGAGTTGGGGGCATTAACCGCTGGTACAGCGGAGCAATTACAATATTTTACATTGGGAATTTTATTCTTCAACTTCAAGCCTGACATGTAGCCAGAAGGATGTGCTATACAAATTATGTCAAGCATGCTATTGGACCAGGTGACCATCTTTATGGGAGGCTCTCTTTCTCCCCTTTACCCAATGGCGGCGCCAGAATATTTTTCCGAGAAAGAAGAAAAAATCCAAAGAGTCAAAATTCGGCAATTCGTGTCCCAAACGCCCGTCCAAACGTAAAAAATTCAAGGAGGCTCCGGATTGCATTTACCGCTCTATTGCCTTGAGGACCGCGAGTTTGTCTCCTTTGATGAGAGTGCTACTGATTGTGTACTAAGAGAGGTGGTCACAACCTCAGTCAAAAATGGATGTAGAATTACACGTATTCTTTCTGTGCATTCGTTCCATTGTCTCATTGGCATTCGTCCCAATTCCTCACTTCCCCGCTCATGTGATGAAGCTTTGAGAATGAAATGCCTTTGACTGAAATTATTTGACTCGAATCACCATTGAAGCTCATTGACCCCGCTCTCAACACATTCCCTAGTTTCCCCTCACTAAAGAAAGGAGCACCAAAATAACAAACATGTTGGTTTTTTACCTATGGATCAGTGATCTGGCTATCGCTCACTCCCTCTGTCTCACTCTTATTCCTTACTGGGGCGTTAGAGTGGGAATAAAATTTAAACAAAAACCTGTAATTGTGCCCTTAATTAACAAATCATGGGCTGTAAACTGACAATATGGTCTTCATATGAGGATCTTAAGGGTCAAGTTGCATTAGACTTGGGTTGAGAATTTTCGCACTTTAGTTACCAGACGGAGCGCGGACTAGACGGGCGGACAGATGCCCGTATAATCTTAGACCTTTGACCTATGGAGCTGTAACTAATGACAGTGATTGGCCTTCACGGTCCCTAGGTCAATTTGAAACCGGGTTGCCGTGCATTTTCGTCAATTTTGTGGCCTCTCGGACGGATGACGGGCGGAGAGCGAACAAAAGCCGGTGTAACATTTGACCTATGGACCTGTAAATATGACGTTGATGTGTTTTACGTGGATGCTATAAGGTCTAGGTTGGATTGAAGTCCGACGGCGAATTCAGCATTTACGTTTTGTGAGCCACACTTGTATAAGGACCGATATCAAACCAAACATAATTTTGTGCTTTGACCTGGATCTGTAATTGATGACTTTGATAACTCTTTCTATAGCAGGATAAGGATCGTAAGGTCCAGGTTGAATTGAATCGGATTGAGCATTTTCGTTTGTGAGCCACTCTTCTATCCGGACGGATGGGCAACACAAGCCTGCATAACCTTTGACCTATGGAGCTGTAACTAATGACACTGATAGGTCTTCATATGGGAATCCTAAAACATTTCCGTTTCTGAGCCTATTGGTATGGACGACAGGCGGACAACGAATGACAGACCTTCGCTCCATTGCAGCATCCCCATAGCTGAAGCCATTAGGGAAGGTGCAAAAATAGGAATAATCATTCCCCATTGTTAATACCCTCCCAGATTTAAAAGCGGGACCTATCCCAATCCCGGCGCCCAGAGTAGAAAAGTTGTAGAGCAGTTAGCCCTAATTTGGCGCTTGCTATGCCCCTTCACAATCCAAAGATCGCGACGACAGCTAATGTTGCAAAACAAAGGTTACATCATAGATAGTTTCCAATGATGTCATCATTAGCTTTTCTATTGGATAAAGATTGGTCATCATAAGATGATGTCATTTGTGAGATCCAATTGGATAATGTAAGATGCAGTAATAGCCTAGTATGGGGAAAGGCTAACTAGAGAAAAATATGCTAAGTCTGTTTGCCAGTAGTTAAAAGTAATTTTTGATTTCCAGGAATGCCTCTGTGCAGTACATGGTACCAAGATCATTTGATATTAATAGATACTTCGCAGGGGCTTTTCAAGGCTATTTGGTCTTTTAAAGCCAATAAGTTTCAGTGCTGTTGGAATCAAAAAAAGGATTGCAGTTTGTGGTCCTAAAAGAGGACATTTGTGACAGACGGACTTTCGTGGAAATATCTAGTTTGTTAGTGCTGCTGAATGTTTGTGTCGTCAAGGAACCTATAGACCTGTGCCGTAATTGAACGGCTGGACAAAGATATCTTCAGGACGGCTATGAACAGGGAATTTAATTTTGCAAGAAGATTCACACGGACTTCACAAGTTGTTTGAAAGTCTCATTTATTATGACAAAACCCGAACAAAACAAAAACTATCGCCGGCGACACAGTTTTGACAACTGATTTGGATTATGTAGTCCACTAACTACATCCTGTGTAAATTTTACGAAATTTCATTGCGGGCAAATATGATTTTTTCGAAATCTAGTTTTCCATGTCTTTTCTATGGAGAATGGACATATAGAGGGCGCGATAACATTACAAATCATGACCTTTAAGCCTATATGACAAGATTCCCGCATTGGATTTTCTGATTTCTGCAGAGATAATAGCACTTGCATTGTGTCCCTACCTATATCAGTTGTCAAAATTGATTGTATCGCCACTGCTTAAACTTGTTCTACTATAGAAATAAAAGAGACAATTGCCATGAGGTCAAACAGCTGTGACTTTTATGTGAAAATTATATAACATGATTAAAGCGAGCGGTCATTTTGAAATCTTCTCCGAGAGGACATACATCAACATTACAATGACATCTCCGCTTTTTGGACTATGAGAGGAACGCGGTCGAACTGAAGACCTATAGATATATATCACTGTTCTTCTCCATTTGATTAGCTCAGTTAGGTAAGCATCGACAAGTAATCCGAAGTCCCCCAGTTTCAAATCCTAGATGGTCAGTGATTTTTCACTGACTGTCCTTTACGATTGATATGTTTGAGACAAGATGTTAAAAAATTCTTCATGTAAGATTGATGCCGTTTTGATTGATGCAATGAGACTTGTTAGTGGTTGCCTTTTGGCGACGCTGTAGAATATCTTCCAATTATGTCTGCCATAGCTCCTGCCCACCTTAGGAGGAACTTTTCAGACGATCAAGCTCGCCAAGAAGTGTGACTGTAAAACTGGTAGCCTAATCCGCCCCCCAATCCCCCCCCCCCCCCCACACACATCACAACAACCTTTCATAGAATTCACGTCAATCACTTTGCTACCCATCCATTACAAGCGTCTGCATGTCGGCAGTATCCCTATCGATCATCAATGGTGGGAGAGCGTGGCATAGCGGTTAGGGTGCTTGACTGTGGCGCCAATTGCCAAAAAATCCCGGGTTCGAATCCTGGTGGGGTAACTTGCTGGATTTACTCGGAGCTCAATTGGATTAATCTGTATACGAGCTATTGATTAAATACAGAATACCACTCTCCTCCATGGTTCACTTGCAATTGGGCAAATGAATCATGAAAGCATCCCGTCCCTTCGGAGGGGACGTTTAGCTGTCGGTCCCCGTGTACAGAGAGTCACAACTCTGAACGTGTACATCGCAGTCAGTGTCTAATAAGAGTAGGGTGTAAACCCCTGATTGTTCCCAATCCGCCCCAATCTCAAAAGTGGGCCATGTTAGGAGCGTCCGTATCATGGATACACGCGGCCCCGATTCACACATTCTACTGTGAATAAATCCTGACAACCACCACAAGCCATTACCAATGGCTTGTGGATACGCTAAGAAGATCAATGACAGATAGTCTGAGTAATGGTCATCCCTAACCTTAAACCTAAGCAGTTTGTGGACAGCCCATCTAGCAAGCCCAAAGGCTGTGACCTTGATAGGAAAGCATGGTCAACTCAACAGACTCAGAACTGGCATTGGCCGTAGCACTCTCTTTCACAAGATTGGTGCCAGGGAACTTTCACCAAACTGGTGATGTGGAGACTGGAGAGCTACAAACCATTAGCAACATCATAGGTGACTGTGAGGTTTACAAGTCCTCAAGAGGAATCTCAGGCCTGATCAAACTGGACGATGAAACTATCAGCTGGTTAAAGACGGATCTTCCACTCGGCTTCCACTGTGATTTTGGACTTACGAACGAACGAGGTTTTTCAAACCTTATCGAATTTGATAAACCAAGTTTTGCGATTTGAAAAACCATGTTTATCGAATCCAAAAGTTAGGTTTTGATAAACGTAGTTTATCGGTCTAATTGAAATCCTGGTTTTCTCTCAGTTGTGCATATTTACCTGCCTATGACACATTTTTGCATAACGAAAGAGAAAAACCTGCATTTTTTCACCGATAAACCAGGTTTTTCGATTGACAAACCGGTTTTATCGATTCGAAAAGCTAGATTTTTGATAACCTAGTTCTCTCTTCATTCGAAAAATCTGTGAAAAAACTTTTTTTTCTATTCGAAAACCCTGTTGTTTTTTTCGGATCGAAAAGCTAGGTTTCAGCTGGTTTATCTTTCGAAAAGCCTGGTTTTTTCGATTGGAAACCATTTTTTTTCAACACCTTATCGAATTTGATAAACCAAGTTTTTCGATTTGAAAAACTAGATTTATCGATTCGAAAACCTAGTTTATTGATAAATCTAGTTTACCTGGTTTTTTCGATCGAAGAAAACCAGTTTTTTTTTCAAAAACCTTGGTTTGCCTAACATTGATAAACCTGGTTTTTCGATTTGAAAAAGGTTTATAGATTTGGAAAGCAAGTTCGATGAACTTGGTTTTTCGGCCGAGAAACTTCCAATGAAAAACCTGGTTTGTCGTTCGAAAAAACACGTTTTTTCCGCGAAAATAAAACAAGAGACTCATTTATTATGCACAACATTTGCCATAAATGTCAGTTCTTGCAAAATGAAACTCAGAGGGTAAACCTATAAAAAGAAAAGCTCCTCTCCATGGCCTTGTTGCATGTCATAGGAATTCATGCCGTCACAATCATGGTATACCTGTGATGTTCTCAGCAGGTTGTGTCGTACTCGTAGCAGTGATTTTCTCAGCTGTCTCTGGCCTAATTCGCCTCATGCTACTGCACTTGTTGTCAAAGTTGGATAAATTAAAGTTCATAACAAATTATCTATGCCTTTCTTTTTAGATATCAGAGTAAAACGAGAAAATGACAACGTTTTGCCATGTGATGTTTTGACATCGCTTAAATCAGTGTTGTAGATTCCATTTCCTCATGATCTTTACAAGAAAGCCAAAGCCAAAGAGAAAGTTTTTGACAGAAATACTTTATCCCCTAAATTGTTTTTCAACAAATATTTCTCGAGCATCAATTGCTAAACAAGAGGATACGGATATTCAAAGATGCAATTTGTGATATACTTTTTTACTTTTAAAAATGGGACGGGTAACCTCGTCGCGCAGTCTTTCACCAAACTAACCTGAACATTCGCTACACTTATAGGCCTAAACACGAAAGCCGACATTGCAGAGCTTTTGATACCCCCCCCCCCCACACCACCACCACCCATCTGTCCACCCCCGCGTGGATCGATCAGCGACCCTTGAAATTCTACCTCTCTGTCCAATCAGACGACAGATTTTGTCTCCAAAATTGTCTAGTCTGACTTCTTCAGTATTAATGACTGTTAATCTCAAATTTCCTTTTATGGCCAAGACATGTCGCTGAGCGTCAACAGATGATCTCGGCAAATCAGTTTTAAAACTTCTTTGTTTCATCTATCCAGCAAAAATTTGTCAGTTGTGAACCATTGGCTGCCACCAACAAGCGAACCATACGAGGGCAAGGGTCTTGACTAGTATGTCAGCATGGTATTGGCCGTAGGCAACTGAGACTCAATTTAGTTATACTTGAGAGTGAAAACGCATGAAATTTGAGCGGGGCACGAGAGTCGGGTGCAAGTCGCGTGCCGACTGTCCTCTGTGACCCAGGGAAAACCCCGCCTCTTTTAATTTGCTGGTGTACCCATCGCTGCCTATCGGTGGTACACATGTAATACACTTATCTCAACCCCCTGGTTAGTCGTCGTGTATTATATGAAGGGCAGTTGCATCATAAGCTATCATAGGGTCTGCAGTTGACCCATGTATGATATTCAACATGTAAATCGGGAGTCAAACCCAATCCTACATTGGTCTGGAGATTAAAAAATGACAAAAAGGAAAAAAGTACATGTATGATCATCATGGGGTAAAGTGGGGTCATATGGATCCCTTAAGCAAGATCATATAATTTCCAAGAATTTTATTTAATCCTTTGGTGGCTTTTCATTATCAATTAAAAGCTTGGTTCATAGGTATAGACCAAAAGATATTCATTCATCTCTAACCAAATAAAGTTTAGAGCTTTAGATTTTTTTTGCAGAGGGTTCATATTACCTCATGCGTGGGGTAATATGGACCACCCCGTTATTTGCAATAGAGGCGGGGTACCGGTTGCATAGATCCACGTGGTCCATATTGCCCTGTCCATAAAGTTTCTACATGGCCCTATAGGGTGTCCGTATTACCTCAGATCACACATAGGTGGCCTACACAAAGTATCCAGTCGCTTTATAATTAGATGTAACTTGTAAGCTTGTGATAGATGTTCTGATATACCTGGTAGGTAATTGTCAGCACTCATGTTTACCAAATTTGATCAGCAAGGTTTTGGGAAATAAACAGGTTTTTCGACCGATAAACCAGGTTTATAAAAAATCTAGCTTTTCGATTCGATAAACCTGGTTTTTGAAATTGAAAACCAGGTTTATAAACTCCACGACGTTTCTCTGGTTACAAGGATTTCAGAAAGGTATAGTTTATACTACCTAAGGCTTATAGTTTGAAGTTATGGGGTAAAAAGTTTGCACAGGGGTCAAAATTCCTAGAGGAAAATGACTAGCAACCTGACGCGCAAAAAAGGAGGTAGCGGTATTGTGTTATACTGGAAGATCTAACACACTTGAAGGCAGGGGTCCGCTCCGTGATTTATGAAAAGTGGCAACAAACTGACATTTAGGGATTTATGAGATCTGTATTGGGGGCTCATGAGGTCAATATTTTGTTTTTCGGCCCGCATATTTTTGGTGTCCGTGTTGTCCTTATTGTTTCATGGAAACTTTAATTTCTTACGCCAAATAGATTAAGTAATCGTCCCATCATTGTTGATTCCAGATTAAATAAATTACAGCTATGAACAGCTATGAACCGTTCTCAATGAAATTTCAAAATCAAACTGACGTTTGAATTCTCTTGCAAGCATTATTATCTCTCGACCCTCCAATCAGATTGCGAGCATACTTCGAATTCAAACCAAGCCTGTTCGAGATTGGACGGTTTTGTTTATTTACAAATTTCGCCGGTTCCCCTTACTCTGTCAAGAGCTGGATCTATACCATCGCCATTCACAGACAGGGCCGGTTGAGAGTGTTGCCACAAATCTAGCTATTAGAGTTAAAATAGCCGTTGGATCATAATTAAACGGGAGAAAGGTTCTTTATCCAGGAAAATGGCTCTTGGTAGAACCTTGAATTTTAGGGACTCTAATTTTTAAAAATCAAATCCCTTCAAATGTTCGTAAAGCTTTGAATGAGAGGTTTCAAAGAAGAAAATTATTTTTAGAACCAAATGGGGTTTAAACTTTTTTTCTAAAAGTGTAAGGTCAGTACATTGTAAATTTACAGTACTACATGCATCAGTGTTTTTTTTTTCACTGGAGTATATATTGCGCGCCAGGTACCAACATATTCACCAGTTTTACTTTCTACCAACATGTTTATATTTGGCTGATGAATATTGGCGGGGGCTCCCGAGCACTAGAACAAAGTTCGCTCCATTTAATTGGGAAATCGAATATATTTTAGTGCAAGTGCTAAAATGTCCTGGATGAGTCAAAATGATTTCTATTTTCTTTATCATTTTTATTGGTTTCTATGAAATGATAAGAATCGTAAAGATAGTATTTGTCGATATCAATTCATCTCACATAACACCTGAGTAAACTACAAAGTCATACGGCAAAGCAAACCGCCAATTCCAGAGTTTTATCAGATTGAAAGGAACTTTATATAGTTGGCGTTAAAAATGGCCTCATAACCCTTTGTATGCGCAACGGGGAGCATACATCTCAACCGCGTCTTTATTTAAGGCGGAACCATGGTCCTTGGTTCGCACATTTTAGGGTATAGCTAGTTCCTGAAAGAAATATCCAATTGAAAGAGATTTTCTTAGAACGTAAGCACATGCCTGTAACATTTTGGCTACTCTTTTATATACCTGATGTGAATCATTTAACCTTTGGTATCTATGAAGTTCCAAAAGCTTGCAGCAAATTTCATATTTTGAAAAGCAACTGATTTAGCTTGACTGAAAGATAATTTCACCTAACCCTAATCTTAACCACAATACTCTGACCCAAATTCTAACCCTTACTAAAAATATACCTTAAAAGCTAGGCCATGGTCCATTTTTATCATGGCCATTATTTAAAACGCGCACTCACTGGACTCGAACGTCTGTGTTTATCTTCCCCAATCTTTCCCACGTCAAGAAACATAGGAAAGTATAACAAATTGGTAAATGAGCTGAGAATGAGAAGTGTCAAAAAAGTCAGTAATCCTACACGAGAAGACGCCGTGAGGCATTGAGGACGGCTAGCAGTTTTTACCCCGCAGGTTCGGTTGATGTGCACAGGGCGGGCCCCCGATAGGGAACTGCGGAACAAAATTCCACGGAAGTCACTAGTGTGACCCGGACATGCAGCATATGGTGTTAAATTATGAAATTTGTTTTCTTCAGACAAGCTGTAAGACAAATGATAGAAGCATTGTCTCATTTGGCTCTGAATGGATGGCTGTTATGTATGTGTGTATGTATGTATGTATGTATGTATGTATGTATGTATGTATGTATGTATGTATGTATGTATGTATGTATGTATGTATGTATGCGTGTATGTATGTGTGTATGTATGTATGTATGTATGTATGTATGTATGTATGTATGTATGTATGTATGTATAGATGTATGTATGCATGTATGTATGTATGTATGTATGTATGTATGTATGTATGTATGTATGTATGTATATGGAAATGAAGTGTTTCAACTCACAAGTTGCTTTATTTCAACTTTCTTTCACAGTGAGTCTTTTTATCTTCACTTTTAAAAATATGCAAAGTGCATATTATACATCAACGGTAGCTTATGTAATTCCAAATTTATTATTTTTACAGAGCCAAAACACAAGTTTAACGTTACTCTTCTGGGCTATTTTACTTTAGCTTTTCAATATAAATACGAACAAGTACATATCGTGCCTATCTTCAGAAGATAGCACTAATACTAGTTTAAATAATCGGCACTAAAACCTAGGAAAACCATCAGAAATTCCGCAGCCTGTGAATTGTTGAACAACTTCATGGATCAGGCTGTATATGTTTCTCGTCAAATGGAGAAATCAATTAATGGGTGCACAGGTTCACTAGAAATCCTGTCTAGGTTAAAATGGTAAGCAATCTACGATGGTTTATTCTGGTGCATTACGTACACCTGGTTCACTTGTAAAACTCAATTTGTTGTCGAAAAAGCTGCTGTACTTTTACCAAGATAAATAAGTTAAAGAGAAATTATGCTGTGCTGTGAGAACACGACCTCAATTTCGTATGTGTGATAGGAGTCAAAGGAGTAAGAGATTGACTTCCCTGTTGAGTATGTGTTAATTTCAGAGATTAGGTAGTAAAGTTTCTTTTATAATTCCACCTTTTTAACGGACATTCTCCAATCTGTTGGAAGACTTTTCAAAATCAACTTATACTCGCTAAGAAAGTTATTCGTTATGTTAATTTATAATAAAAAGGCTCCAGATATCGTCAACAGAAAAAATGCACTTTAGAGTTAATGATCTAAAATATAATATGCAAAAGACAGGGGAAAACAATAGGTCAAAGCAAGAAGAAAACATGAGGCTAAATATATAATAGTGATGGTGAAATTGTGTCGTGTACAATTCTTGACAATTTCCTTAATTATTGGCTCACAGTACCAATTGGCTTCAATTATTAGCTCCTCTGGTAAGACAATATTTTGATAAAGGGGCGTGTTCCGTCGTCATTGGGACCCCCCCCCCCCCGATTTACCCGGAAGTCATTGATAGACCGTTGATATCAGATGAAGGGCCGCATTTTTCTCATTGTTCTGAAATTTTGTGCCAAGATGTAAACAAAAAAACCGCCGTTTTATGGGTTAACCATCAATTATTAGCACAGTATTGAATAGGGCTTTTCACTTGGTCATCGCAGGGCCTAGTTCCACCGCAGTTATGAAAAGCACCAGATCTACTCAGCAGATGCTACATGAGTGCTTCAGTTGAGCCCTCACCTTAGGCGCTCGTTCAGGTCTCATGACCTTGCTGTGAAAGTCCCAAAGGTCCAACTTGGCCTCCCACAGAAGATCATTTCTCCCAGTCTCGTAGCTTATGGCAGCCCCTTCCTGCTCATGTAGCATCAAAAACCAGGACTTGCAGGAGTTTCAAAAGGGAGGTTAAGCGCGATCTTGGCGCCCATCCGTCAGCGTTACTAATTAGATAACTGCTGTTAATGCCTAGATTAGCCTTGACATAAATTTAAAAAAATGCGTATTATTGCTTCTACCATCAAAACCGCAAGTTTGTTTCTCACGGTAGTTGGTGGGGCGTATATGTGCAAGTACCAGGCTCTTATATCAAGTAGAGAATAGAATAGACATAAATCGGAACAAGCAACTTTAAGTGAATTTCATGTAACATGTGAAACCAATTGTAAATAATCAAACTACAATAGGTATTTTTCTCGACTTATCAAAAGCATTTGACACCATCGATCACAGTATCTCATTGCATAAACTAGAATTCTATGGTTTTAAGGATATCGTTTTCGAATGGTTCAAGAACTATTTAGCTAATAGGAAACAATGTTTATTTCAATTCTAGTAAGAACAATTTAAAAAAATGTGGCGTTCCTCAAGGATCTATTTTGGTGTTCTGCTATTTATACTCTATAATATTATGTCGATAGTTTTATTAATGTTTCAAAAGTTATTCGTCATGTTTGCTGATTCTTAAACAGATGGGGGAAATTAACGCAATTTCATTGGTTCCTGCCCGATTTCACAATTTAACATTTAAAGACACTATCAGTGATTTTCCCGAAAGAGTCAAAATATTTCAAATTTACAGGAATATCTTAAAAATGAAGGACAAGTCTGTAGAATTCCCATAAGTTACTTTTTTCCAACTGAAGAATTGATAGAAAAGGAAAAAAAACGATAGTGTTAAAGATTTGAATCTCCATTCAATTACGTGTTGTAGTAAGTGTCCGTTCGGACAGTAATGACTAAAATATCCAATTTTGTCCTTATTAGGTTGCTTCTAGTCTTATCATTTGCAGGGTATGTTACAGACATGCAAAAAAAGATTTTTGATATTTTTCGGTTTTCTGATTTACCAAATCACTGATAGTGCCTGTAAGTGACCGGGGGTCCTATATGCACCCCAAAATTTGTTTTCACTCTGCCCGCTTTACGCACGGGATATTTTCGTCGATTTTTTTTTTACTTGTCTGACTTTTAAATGCGCTTCTTTCCATACAAAAAAAGAGAAAAGAAAATCGGCCAAGCCGTTATGAGTTAATTAGTGGGGTCACATGGATCCCCCTTGGGGACTAACGGAAGTCGGCTGAGAGAATATTTTAAAAATCAAAGCACCATAGCCAATATTTTGCTGATATATGTACACGCATATATTCCCTTACGTCCCAAGAGGGAAAATGACTACCAACTTGACGATCACCGCAAAAAGGGAGGTGGCGCAATCTGTATTGTTAGATCTAGAAGCAATTTCACCCTTAACACAAGGCAAATGGTCCCCTCCGTCATTTTTGAAGGTGTGAAAAAATGGCATTTCAGGGATTTAAGCGATACGTACAATTATTAGTAACATGGAAAATAATAAAACCTTTATGTGCTGAAAACAAACAATTTCATCGTGGATGTTGCTAAACCGTTACTTTACAAACTCTATGGGAAAATGACGTGTATTTTGCAACACCCATAAAAAATACAGGATTGCTAAAACTGCAAGTTTTTTGTTAAATATATGTAATTTTGGTCTTCTAGGGTAGATATCAACATAAAGTAAGTTTTCAAAAGTTTGATTAAACATGGTAAAACGCAAGGCTCATTGGAATTTTCCGTCTTTTTCCCCAATTTTCGCGTGCTTTGACAAAAAAATGTTTGCCCTAATTTGCAGCCCAAATAATAAATGTCATTTTTATTGCTGATTTGGTGTTGTCTTATGACCCTTCACATGATCGACCCCCCCCCCCCGGGTACTAACGGGAGTGAAAACCCCTTTGTCACTTACTGTAAGTGTTATATTAGGTATCCAAACACAGTGTTTCTCAAATATCATCCAACCCGAGGTGGGTACAATGTCTGGCTGCTTCACTGAATTCTGCAAGGTACGTGTCTCTGTGCATTGTTGCTTCAACATTGGGCAGATCATGAGATGTTCCATTGTCTGTGGTGCTGTACAACAATCACAGGTAGTGTCCTGATCTGCTTCCAGGTAGCCCCACTTCTGCAAGGGAACCTTAGATCGGCCGGTTCTGGTTCTCAATCTGTTGAGACGTCGCCATTCAAAGTGCAACGAGAGATTTTGAGGCACCCTAATATTATGTCATAATGGTAATTTCATGTAGATTAGACACTCAATAGATTTCTTACCTTGTATTTGGCAACAGAAATGTCTTAAATGTGATACTCATTGAGTGGACAGCATATATTAAGCTATATAACAATGGAAAGCTTATTTTATCGCGATTTTATATGTAACTGTGTCTTAATTTATGCTACTCACGATTTGGTTACAGGGGCCAAAATGCAAATCGTCTATCTAGCAACACCACTTCAGCGAAAGTCAATATTATTGACTTGGGCGCTGTGAGGTGGTGACGTCACCGATTGGACAATCATCGATGCAAATAAACAAAACTCCATTCACTTGCATAGATCGCTGCTGCGCTTTCGAAGACCTACCATTATTTTCTCTAAAATTTGCTCAACTAAATCAGAATTATGAGCAATACAGATACAGATAACTGTCTGTTGAAGTATCTGGTAGAATTGATGGCTCTATCCACTCAGTCACCAGAGAAGGCGGTTCAGTCGGCATTTTATACATACTGAAGCCTTGCTTCGCAGTATTGATGCAACCACCGAAGACACAGCGTGCTCCACCAGACTCTCGCTTGCGAAATATTATAATTGTGTGCAATTATTATAATACCAGTGAGCTTCC
This sequence comes from Ophioderma brevispina, assembly GCA_023653785.1. Classification (NCBI taxonomy): domain Eukaryota; kingdom Metazoa; phylum Echinodermata; class Ophiuroidea; order Amphilepidida; family Ophiodermatidae; genus Ophioderma; species Ophioderma brevispina. Next base: position 83,450 of record JAMKCH010063461.1, read on the forward strand.
ACTCAAGTTTAATATAATAAATTCATGATTATATCAATATATGGTTTGTATATTTTTTCACCGTTTCCGTTTCTCTCTTGAGTGTTTCAATTCCATTGTTCTCACTACGCATTGAGATGTTCTTTACTTTTAATGCGCTCACAAATATGTTTTTTTTTAATATTATTATTATTTATTATTAATTCCTACCTTTCCGGCCGAACCCAGTCTGTTTTTGTCCATGGTATTTCTGCTGCTCCTGTCCCTGTTCTGTCCCTGTTCTAGTGTTCCCCAGGGTTCTCTCTTGGGACTACTACTCTTTCTTATCTAGATCAATGATCTTCTTCATTTTACATTTCTTCTCAACAGTTCCCTGGTTCTTTACGCTGATGACATGCGCCACCCTCTACAAACCCATCAGCCATGATAGTGATATCACCAGCTTTCAAGCAGATATTGATACTATTCATATTTGGTTAACAACACCAATCTCACTGCCAATGCTAGCAAGACTAAACTCATGGTCATTTCCGCTACGAAAGACCCCGTTCCCAACCTTTGTCTCAGTATGAATAACCAGGTGATTGACCAAGTTTCTTCTGTTAAAATCCTTGGTATTCACATCTCCGAAAATTTATCTTGGAATATGCATGTGGACTATATCTGCAGAAAGCCAGGTAAACTATGTGCTATGTCCTTGAAAAGAACATGACACTACTTCTCAGATTAAAAGGATTTTAAAAAGGTATAGATTACACTATCTATGGCTTATAGCTAAAAGTCAATTTTGGTGTGTACATGAGTCAAAGATAAAAGTTTCTTTGATTCAGGTAATATGTGGTGCAAATTGTTTCCCTAAGTTAAGGGATTAAAATGAGGAATAGTTTACCTAATCTGCTATGCTTAGTTTTCATGTTATGCAACAAAATAGGTCACAGGTCAATAGAATCCAAAAGCTGCCAATAGCTGTTGACTTTGTTTGCCATTTTAGTTAATAACAAAGAGTAAAAACAAAACTATTCCTATATTTCATTCTATGAGCTGAACCAACAACCAACAATTTGAACCACGTTTTCCAAAAAATTGGAGCAACTTTTCGAGGGTTGACAATCAGAAAGACGTAACTCAGCACTGAAAGAAATATTAAAGAATTTCTTTAATTCTGCTGTTCATAATTAAAAAAATGTTCTTGTTTTTACGGAAAGGTTATATAATGTGTGCTCTACTAGTACCATATATGAGCTTTATGAGATGTTTACATTTTGAGTATGAATAGATTTGCTTATTAGAAAATATTAAACATCACATTCTCAAAAGCAGTATTACAGCAGAATTAAAGAAATTCTTTAATATTTCTTTCAATGCTGAGTTACGTCCTCCTGATTTTCGACCCTCGTTTTAATTTTTGACCCCTGTAAAAAAATAAAATTGACCTTTTCACCGTTTTTACAGTTTATCCCGTAACTCCAAAACTATAAGCAATAAGTAGTATAAACTATTACTTTTTTTCGAATCATTGTAATGGACAGACATCATGGTGTGCTTTTCAACTTAATCGGAACATTTTAATTATTTTACTCCTGTGTAACCTTGAATCCTAGCTGGGGTCGTGAAGTGGTGTGGTAAGTGCTTCCATCACATTATTATCATTGCACATAGTACTTGTGTACCAAAAATTGACAATCCAAGATTTGCATACTCACGTCAGTTCTGTGCACTACCGTCCACCACAATAACATAATGCTGGATCACCAAGTTTTGCCCGCTATTACCTTTACTATAATTGATAGAACAATGGTTTGGTGGATTTTTGCCAAAACCAATTAAACATAAGAATAAGCAAATATCCAATTAACAAATTGTTAAAAGTATAAATTTTAAACAACTTGTATAAACAGTTCACTTAGAGGGGGGTGCCAAGAAGACAACCTCATCCCTCCACTTTCCTCCATCAAAATGGAGATTTTGGTATCAGAAGAATGTTCATATCTTTTTCTCATTAACCCAGTTAACTTTTAGCCCCAGGAAATGTTTCCTTTCGATGTTATGAACAAAACGTCTCTAAAGTTAATGCATTATCATTTAGCCCAACTAAAATCAACATATCCACATAGTGGACAAAACTTCCAGACATAAAAAAAATAATAATAATAATAATAATAATAATGATTGACAACCACTAATAGTGAATACAAGATTTAGGCTATGATTTGCGATTGATTAAATTTAAATTATTATATAAAAAATACACAAAGAAATGGCGTCCCGAGCCCTTTATCCAACAAAATCAATCTCACGCTTTATATCCAATTACAAACAAACTCATGATTGTAACATCCGTGAGATACTTGTAATGGATATTCAAATTTCAGAAATCAGCTCATGACATTGAATTAAATTATGGCCCTGAAGTTTGGCCAGATTCTGGGATCAATAAATGTGATATATGTTGTGCTGTTCGCTACACTTGACCACAGCTAATATTTATTTATTTGAGCTTTCTTAACCCAAGATAGCTCCATTCAGTGTCAATCACCGCTTTTCAAGGAGGTCCTGAGCATGGGAAACAATATACTGAAAATAGTGGCAATACACGATAACATAACGAGTAATAATGATACAATGAAGATTGCGTATGTAAAGTAGAATGACATTGCATAATACCATAATAACAAAAGTGATGTTTTTAAACAACGTTGAGAGAGAGTGTATTTACATTAATTAAGCTAATGGGGAAACCCACGTCTTAATTTGATCGGGTGTCAGAAACAAAATCATACATTATCAGAAACACATTGTAGTTTATAAACAGCATCAGGTAAAAGTTAAAATGGTGTAAAGGCCCAAGGATGGAGCCTTGTGGAATGCCAAATTTCTACATTTCCTATCAGAGAAAGTAGGACTAACATGCAGTGCTTGATATATGTCATTCAAATATTAAGACTGAAACTGTCGTCAGTGCAGTATCATTTAAAGTTTTGGATGTAGTCAATTGATTGAAGGACTTCAATTGTAATCCCTTATCTTTTTTACAATACAACCTGACTTAGAAAGTATGGCCAGCTATAAACGAAAGTGTTAAACATCTTCTCGTCAACGGCCCATATAATTGCATTAAGTATTTCAACCAATACAGTGAAATAATTGATTAACCTGTTTTACTTACATTTTGCAATGTTAACTTTTGACATGTTTGAAAGCATATTTTAAATATGTAAATTTATTGGTATTGCTCTTTATGTATATACCGATGTTGATTCATTTTGTGCAGAAACATACATGCCAGCATAAGTAAGTCAAAGGCCTAAACTAGATGCCTATTTATAGCAGTAATCATGTATCACCTATTCTAAACCCTAGCCAATACTTAAAAGCAAGCATGAGAAATATTACCATCCACTCATCAAGGAATGTGAACTAACAACAAGGGCAAATAGACTGCAAGAGATATTTTACGAACTTCCATCCATTTCTATTTGTCTGATATAAGGCCAATGCCATGTATTATAGTTCACCATACGATTTGCGTGTGGACACCCATCGAGCGAAAATCAAACTCGTCAAAAATGCCCGTATCGAATAAACGACTATAGTGCAATGCGTTTCCATTTGTTTAATTAAACCTCAATTAAATTGGATATGTAGGTCAGGCTGAATGCCACCGTATGGCATCAGCAGGTGTATTAAGAACTATGATGAGTAGATGATTCGGTTGATATCGAATTAGTAGTGGAACAGTCTCATGTAAAGACCTCTTAAAGGGACATAATGGCATGAAAAAAAATTGACATAATGAAAAGGACCCTTATTGAAATCACTTCCACGAGTTTGAAAACAATTTGGATGTTTACATTCTGTAAAAACAGGAAGAGTTCCAGGGGGAAGTGGCAGTTTGTGGCAATTTCTGGAACAGAAAAGGAAGGTGTTCACATCCCTGACAGAATTTACAGTGTATCTAGAATGTTTTGCGACACAATTCAAAAGCATTCAGACCGGTGTGAACTTAGTCCGGCAGGTATCATAGTCCGGGCTCCATAGACGACAACGGAATAAAGCATGAAACTAATGTTGCGTGAAGAGTCAACTGAATCGATTGCCCTATTGTTCACCATTGTTCCCGGACTGTGAGCCCGGAGGACTATATCTCCTGCCACACCGGGATTCAGGAAGTTAGGTAGACGTTTCATATAGAAGTCCCATGGATGCAAATGAGGCATTGGCATTCATTCCGTCAAGCGCTACTGCCCAACATCCTACAGCGTATGACGGAATCAATTGTAATACCTCATTTGCATCCATGGGACTTCTATATGAAACGTCTACCGGAAGTGGTGGCTTGTAGTAAGATATTGATCTGGCAAGTGAAAGATGGATTAGCCGAGATTAGCACATATACAACATGCTTTTCAAGTTTGGTAAATGCTGGCAGTAATGTCAGCATCCTTGTTCCAGAAATTGCCACAAACTGCCACCTCCCCCTGGAACTCTTCCTGTTTTTACGGAATGTAAACATCCAAATCGTTTTCAAACTCGTGGAAGTGATTTCAGTAAGGGTCCTTTTCATTATGTCAATCTTTTTCATGCCATTATGTCCCTTTAATAATGGGCGAGACAGACCATCCAAAGTAGTTGAGGAAAAAAGGCACTCATTACCCGGAGTTCTTAACACTCTCGTTATCACTTTTCAATTTTGACCCCTGTATAATCTTTCGTGACCCCTATCTCAGAATGGCGATCGCATATTTTTCTGTATGTCAGTGTACGGTATAATGAAGTAGCCCTGGTACCAATGCCCCCTGTGATGCCTGGCTTACTCACTATTACTCAGCCTTTATCATTACGCCTGTAACTTTCCTACTATTAATCGTAATTGTATTTGAAGACACGAGGAGAAATAAGAACATTATTTTAATTACGGTAATTTTGACTCCGCATTCGTTACAATTGACCAAGTATTGTCGCTGTGTTGAATGTGACGAGTATCCATTCTCATTTTTGCACTAATAAATTGAGTTGGTGATGAGTGTTTTTGAACCAGGTATCTTGTATGCAAGATCCCAAAATCATTACAATTATTACAAACATTTAGAAAGAGTCATGTCTTTGCCTACTTGTGAATTAGGCTGTGTTGTCACATTATGATACAACATACAGGCTGTCCCAAAAAATGTTAACTTACACTCGGGACACAGGTATTCTGTACAAAACTAAAGTATGCATGGGTCTTTGTTTGGTACGCTCTTAAAGCCAAATAAACGAGCTTTTATTTGCCGTTTAAATATCAATGCGATATGTAGAACAAAAGATATGCTTCGTCAAAAAGAAGAGTACAAATTCGGATTGGTCTGATTTGCAGTGGTTACATTGTATAAGAGAGCGGGGAGGGAAACATGATTTTGTAACATACTCAAAATTTAGTTATTGATTGAGTTATTGATTGGTTATTGAACCTACTGAAGATGTTGACAATTCCTTTTAAACTTCGTTATTATCAATAAAGTGTGAACATTGTCTTTATGATCAGCAATATTTTGTATTTTCACAAAATAATCAGTCGGTTCACTTTCATTAGCAGACATCAAATCGCTCAAAATTACACAAATGCTAAAACCAAACCAAATTAAATTAACCAAACAATCAGACCAGACACTTCCTTGCTGAATTCCCAAGAAAATCTATGATTCTGTAGACAGAATAAACATCAAAAACACGCAAACAAACAAAAAGAAAAAGAAACCTCTTATAATAGGCCTACACGGACTAATGAAGCAGGCAGAATTGGAAATAAAGACACCAGTAGCAGGCCAAACAGACCCATAACGGAACAGAATGGCAATAACACAAGCCAACATTTCTCTTGTTAGCTGAGCAGTTGTGGTAGCTTTGTAAAACACAGTGATAGGAAACTAGAAGTCTTTCTTTAATAGAAAAACACGGCAAGATATATTTGTTTTTCCTGTTTTTCCTTTTAAGATGCAAGAGAGGCTATGAAGTCAAGTGTATTCATATTGCGTCATGCATTTCAAGTGCTTTAAGGCAGAAATCGGACCAAGCTGATTTTGTCCTCATAATTGATGAAGCATATCTTTTGTTCTAAGTATCGGATTAGAATGGCATAAATGGCAAATTAAAGCTTATTTTATTAGCCTGAAAAAAGATACCAAACAACGACCCATGCGTAAATTTCTTGGTATCCAAATGCCTTTGTCTCGAGTGTTAACATTTTTTGGGACAGCCTGTAGTATTATTTAATTGCACTCCATTTTGATTTTACAATATTAGCACAGCGGATTAGTGCAAAAATTGTGTATTTTTTGATAAATCTATATACATATATATTTGGCATAGAGTTAAAGGCACAGCGAAGGAAAGATTTGTGGCTTTTGGAGCATCGCATATTTCTCATGTTTCACGTTGAGGGGAGAGGAAAGGTTATATGGGGAAATAAAATTGCTCCAATTCTGTTGAAAAGTAGACCAAATTGTTTGTTCTTGTTAATGCAAGACCAACGTAACGGTGGCATATCTTGATCTCTTTTTAGTGTAAGACAAACGTAAGTGTAGCACTGAAAATGGGCAAAAATGTTTAATGCAAGACCAACGTAAGTGCAACTTATGTTGGTTTTGCATTGAAACAACAAAAAACAATGACGCAAAACAAACGTAATTGTATTGAATGGAAAATGAATTGCGAATACGTTATCTTCTTTTGGTAATTAAAATTGTTTTAATCACTAAAAAATTTAAATAGTTCAAATTGTGCGCATAAACCTCCTGCTTCAAAATCCACCAACAACCCAATTTTGTCAAAAATGACACCTACGTTGGTCTTGCATTCAGCCGACGATTTGGCCATAAATGATAACTGAACAGAGCAAGTGGTAAAAACTATACCTTGTCCCCTGTCTTATCCAGATGAACAATTTGTATCCAATTTTTAAAGTCTGAGCAACTTTAATTTTTTGACCTTGTACAATCTGAAATGGACATTTTTGGCTACTTTTCACCATTTTGATCCAATAACGCCCAAATCATAAGTTGTACCTGACAAAACTCATATTTGGTATCCCTATGACCAGATAAACAGTTTGCTATACTTTTCAATAAGATTGGGACAGGTTTAATTTTCACCCATGTAACATTTCAGTATTGTCCATCACCGTAAAACATGAACAATCTGCGATGCCCCTTATCGCCAAAAAAACTCTTTCTTTGGACGCGCCTACCTATTTCGTGATTATCATCGAATGCAACCATAGCCCTACAATCACAAATATCCGCTGTGCTGTATCATGTTTACATTAGCCAGTAGACACATTATTGTCTCCCTAAGGTTAATTTGCATTATAAAGCCCTAATTTTCCTAAGTGTACCTTAAATGGAAATAACCGAAATCTTGTTTTAATGTAGTTAGTAAAAAATCTTATGTAATTGCGTGAGCCGTTCCAGATGGCCATCGCTCTAATTAACCTATGAGTGTCTGCTAGGGACCGCACGCATGTTGACTTCAAGGGGGGGGTTGGGGGGGTGGAAGTTTTCTAACACAAAAAAACTTCACACCACCTATGAGCAAAAAAAAAACTTTCCCCCAACTTTCCTTAAAAAAAAAAACTTACCCGCACCTTATTACGAAAACACGTCCTCAGTAGCCAAAAAAAAACTCAGCCTATGACTTTAAGAAAAAAAAACTGCCTCCAAAGCCAACGGAAAAAAAAAACTTGTCCCTCAACCCCAACTTCCAACCCCCCCTTGAAGTTAATGGTGCGTCCCTAATTTGTCACAATGGAACTCTGGGTGATTTTTATCCAATCAGTACATGGTAAGACCGGTGGTAGGACTGAGATGCTACACGGCCGGTTCTTACTCAGTGGTAGCCTAGATACGGCAGCTACACACATGTCGACCGCGGCAGCTAAGCTGCACAGTACACACTGGTCTATTGCGAGGCCGGTAGCTCAACGGCGTTTTTGTTAAACACGGAATCGCCTAAAAATCGCCTACTCTTCGCTTATCTTTCCCTTTGTTGATGTATTTATCACAGAATCTTTATTTGAATCTTATAGAACCAACAATTAACTAAAACAAATATCTTTGAATTCAAAATTTTGGTGTATATTTTGTTCCCAAAAATTCTGGTTGAATTTTTTAACTTACGCGGAGCAAAAATGTCGTGACAATTTGATCAAACACGAATTTCGCCTAACTTTCACTTCTTTGGCAGAAATCTCAATCATTGTCCATGGTCCCAGCCGCACGTAGTCTCTCAGCTCATCTCATTTATTAGCTTTTGGTTATGTCTCTAGCACAGAAAGTTTTATGAATCATGGTCGGGATGAATGGGCGGTGTAGCCGATTACCGCGGGGTAATTGGCGGGTCAATTTTGAGCAAAGGCAGATGTGGGTCGGACAGCTTGTTAAGATGTTCATACTGTCCTCATGTCAAGATGCCGGGTTAAAAGCAAGACAAATAACACATTCATACAAAGCATATTGGCAATGTCTTGTTTCGCCACAACAGGATTCATAGTTTGACACATTCCCAACATCCCATTCGCATTCACATCATAATAGGCTACCGGGCTTTATTCCGGCTTTAGTCCGTTAAACAAACTTATTCCGTCATGGTTAGGGTCAACTGGCCGTCACGGGTGCTGGCCAAACAATTTGCAAATGAGGGAAATTGGTGAAGAACGAGCTGAGACACTGAGTGATCAGACTCAGTCATAAGACTAAGATTCTCGGTCTTATTAAATGGGTCTGGGAGCTCATGCCTATCTTTTATTCTTTGGTTGATTTTAGAGAATTACTAAAATCACTTTTTATCAATAAGAAAATACACAATTCCGCCATGTGTAAAATCTGTGCAGTCTTCATAATCAGCACACACAGTGATCCTTGCGTATATCGGAGGATTATTTTACTTACCTAGGGAGTTCTGTTTTCACGCCAGTGAAGCAATTCCATAATTGAGGGTAGGGAGAATTAAGCGTAGTAAGCGATTTAGGCGATTCCGTGTTTAACAAACGCCGGTAGGCCAGATAGGGGCTTACAAAGTACACAGTTATTAGGTCTACGTTAATATGGCTACTCTGCCGTACTACCCATGGCTACATGTAGTTTGCCCACTAGGTGGAGAGAAGGTGGAAGTGTTGAGTAGACAGTACAGGAGTAGACACGCAGCTACCAAGTAGCTACCACGTGATTACCACGACGCCATAAAAGCAAATATATGCCAAAATATATATAACAAAAAAAAATTGGGCATGGGAAATACCGGCGCGCCTGGAGCCGGGAACCAAGCAGCTACTCACGACGGTGCAGAACAGCCGCTGTGTTTACACTATCGTCTATGCGGCAAAAAATACGGGAATCCTGCCGGCGAGTGTACGTCTATGGGTAGGTAATCATGACTCGGTGTAGCTTGTGTGGTACACTAGCATGAGAAACTGGCCGTTTATATGGAGCTTAAATATTTGGAAGCTGTAATTCAACTGGTGGTTATTGAAATAAAATATAATTAAAATTTTCTCTTGATAGATTGGCCTTCACCCCACAAACCCCCATCTGTAAACTTTTCGGCCGATATTTCATATCCGTTTTGATGTGAGAGCTAAAACGTGATTTGTAAGCCCTAGAGTACTGTGTAAAATTACTATTGGTCGACCAAAAGGGCCACATTTCGCCCATCAACTTCCAAACCAAAACATCCTTGGCTCAAGATTTTACAGGAGTAAATGAGAAAAATAGGTTGGCTTTCTTCTGATATCAAAATGTTGATACTCCGGCAAAGTCTGGGGCTGCGAGGACGAGGCTTAAACGATCGGGAATGGACCTTGAACCAATCCGAAAGACGTGAAAGGCAGCTAGTACTCAGGAGTTAAAAACCGTTTTGTCCGTTCATTGCGCACATCATCTTCGTAGGCTCGCAAGTGAAGGGCCTGAACTAAACAGCGATATCTAATCAATTTGGGAAATTTCATCAAATCGTATTATCAGAAATGGCGTTTCATGGAATCTGTGAACGGACGAAAAAATTTTAACATTTGTTGGGAAGGTTTTTTTTTTTCGATTTGAATATCTAAATGGATATGTTTACGCGGATTTTAATTCCCCAAATTAGTTGTAAGGACTTAATCACATTTTAATGTGTTACGGACATCTGCCTCTGCGAAGTGCTCAATATGTTACTTATGTACAAATGTGACACAAAACTATGACCCAAAATTCATCTTGATCAAGTTTCACATTGAATTATTCACTCGCACTAAAAGGTAGGCCAATCACATTTTCAAGAAATGATAGAAACGGATCAAGAAAATTCATATGCTGTAATATGAAAAAACGTTGTATACAAAATCCATCATACCAAGTCTAAGAGGAATCTACCATTATACGTTCGTGGTATATAGGTATTTGATTGCTTTGTGCAGCTCATGAAAGTACGTGATGACAAAAGTAAAATTGATAAAAACATTAAAATGAATTTGTAAAAATATCTACTTCAGAGGAAGTATTATTTGCAAGAAGAAATTGAACTTGCCTTTTACCAATACAGAACAAAACTTATTATTTGCCGATGCATATCGCGTGCAAAATCATCATGTTAGGTCCATCATGATCACCTCACTTTATTGTAATTTACTGACGGGTCATTCATGTAATACAAACAAACATTTAATTCCGAATTTCTGGTCATGGGAAATAAAATGGAAATTAGAACTTCATCATTTGAAAACACCCTAAACATCACCTCTATTTAACAACATACAGGTAATCTAGGTGATTGAGAGCAACGTTTTAGCCGCTGGGAGGCCGTTGGACTTAGCCGACCTCAGCACCAGCTTTTCGCCATGTTCGGGCTCGGAATCACTGCCTATGTTAATGGTAAAAAAACAATAATTACACTTCCATGTTGAGCCTTTTATATGATAAATAATATTGACAGTAATCAACCATATAAAATGAAAAATGATGCGCAACTTACTAGAATAGGCGTTAAATAATTGGTTTGCCCGAGTTTTCAAAATAACAACGTGTTATGGCTGCTTGAAACTTGTAGAGATTATTCGAATCTTTAAAGCGATTTTGTGATTTTAGTAAATTGTATTAATCACGCCTCCCAAAGACTATATTCTGGCTCTACATCGTAAAAGATCTAAAAACAGAAATGACTGGACGAATAAAATTCACCGTTAAATTAAGGTGTGAGGCAATGTCCTTTACAGTTCTTATATCAAAGGGCAGGGCCGTAGCCAGGGGAGGTGGGGGGCGGGAAGCACCCCCCCCCCCAAAAAAAATGACAAAGTCCGCTTTTTAGTGGTGAGGCCGCTTGCATGTTTAAGAGGCAGTGTTGTCATTAAAAGTTTGTCTTAAAGAAAATATCAGTGATTGAAAAATATTGGAAATATGAAGGAATAGCATTCAAAGTGAAGGATAAGTCTGTTTAGAATTCTCATAGTTACCTTTTCAGCTGCTAGATAGAATTGACAGAAAAGGAAGAAAACGGCGTGTTCCAAGATACGATTCTCCATTCAATTAGTGTTATAGTAAGTGTCCGTCGGACAGTATGACTAAAATCTCCGATTCTGTCTTCTAGGTGCTTGGGGTCTTATCATTTGCAGGGTATGTTAGGTACGGCACTTGTTCATACATGCAAAAATCTGATTTTGATTGATTTTTCGATTTGCTGATTAAGCAAATCCATGATAGTGTCTTTAAGGTTGTGGTGCATGGTATCATGAATGAATTAAAGCAGCTGGTAAACCATCGACAATACGATTGTAGTTTCTTATATCTGTTATTTGTCAACGCGGCGACGAAATTTGTTTATTTCCCGCCTCATTTCCCCTCCCCCCCCCCGCCCCGGGGGGGCAGCGCGCGCCCCCCCCCCCCCCCCCCCCCCCCCCACCCCCCCCCCCCCCCCCTTAAAAAAATTACCCCCCCCCCCCCCGCCTCTTCAGAATTGGCGTCGGTGAAAAAGTTGGGGTCAACCGGCGAGCGCAGGCGAGCCGAAAAAAAATTTTTTTTTGGTTACGCAAAAGGTCCGCTTATGGTGCATATCCGCACCCCCCCCCCCCCCCCCCCCACCCCACCACCCCCCCGCCATAAATTCATGGCTTAAGCGGCCTGATCAAAGGACACGCATGAACAGGATGCCAACAGTTTAAAAGACAAAAAGTGACACAACCACGACGCTATTTAACATTAACAAGCACAACAATAAAAACAACAACAATAACAAAGATAGGCAACAATAATTAACAAACAATAAACACACGACTTCGTCCTTTTCTGGCTGAGGACCCTTCCTCCATACCGATGACCCCTCAAAATCAGACAATTCAAATCTAAAACAAGTAGGAAGTTTTAGCTGCAATGGATGGCGAGTCCACAGCTAAATCGATCAACAAAATGAAATATTCCCAATCCTCTTTCAATAATTTTATTTGTAGGTTTATTGTCTGGGTGTATTGTTCATTTTCATCACTAGTCTAGAGTTAGACGTAATAATTGACAATGTGTGAAGGCAAACAGTTTTTTACGCTTTTCATAACCTTTAGTTTGAAAATTTGCCAGCAATCGAACATGGCACACTACCTGATTGGTCGACAAGAGGCCATTGACACACAAATCGCTTTGCAAGAAGTTTTACCTTTATTAAATTAATTACGCTCCACGATACCAATTTCAGCGATGTAATGCATTCGTTTGGACAGCGGAAAAGTCGAGCATTGGGCATCTCCGACCCAGTTCACTTCTGACAACTCAAATCCTTTGAAAAAATGTTTATAACGAATCGTTAGATAATATTTTTTCATCTCTACAATGCCAATTAAAATGTAAGCTTTTTAGAAACAATCTTTCTTTAAGCTGTAGGAACATCACACTCTTAGAAAGAAGATGCGGCTACAACCTTCTTTATCCGTATGTAGGCACCCTTTAAATAACCTTCTTTTGGTGTGTGCTCATGTATTTTGAAAAACAATTCTAACCTTTTTTTGGCTTTAAACGTAGGCAAACAAAGTCTATTTCCTACTATTTGTCACGTTCATCGCTTCGTCAAAAGCACTACATTATTTCCTTCTTAACCATTTTAAAATTTTTTCATGAACGGATACGGAAACTCAGAGAGTGACCCTCGCGGCAAATTTGAAAACTAAATGAACCTTCGGAAGGCTGTGAAAAATATCGACTAAGAACTTTCGAATCCTACTGTACTGAAGTGGCACAATGCGGTGTTTGCTATTTCTGTCTTTCTTGTTAGCGCGCATAAATCAATGGCTTCCAAGCGGCTCTAACCACATTCATTTTCAATATATCGTTGAGTACCATCTGCATAGAACATACTGGTAAGACTGCAAGATCGTGAATTGTGATGTCCTAGATATCTTCGGACCCACGTCCGAATCTTGTGGAAGGTCTTCATTCCAACGTCATTGGGTTCTACGTTTCAATCTGTTTCCAATTAAGGTTAAGAAGGAAACCTTAGTTTGTAAACGGCGCCAAGCAGTTGCGGATTTAAGAGTCAGCGGTGTCAGCACATCGCCTGACAGGGCCCCCTAAATATTGCCTCAGGGCCCCCTTCGGACACACCTTAGCCCGCACTAAAATGCGACATTGCGTTGGTTCTTTACGCTAAAGGGGCCCACCATAAGCTGCTGAGGGCCCTTTTCCTTAAATCCGCCACTGGCGCCAATCACTCTATAGTTGTCGTTTGATATACACTGAAGTATCTCATGATCCACAGAGTTAAATGTTGCTCACATTTCAAGCAGTACCAAGCTTGTCCATCCTCATCCACAGCTTCAAGTTACTTAGTAGTCGGTTTTCACTCTGACCATTGCTGTTTCAACACAATGAAGGCGACGATTTACCGACTTGTGTAACGTCAAGTTGTTGTTCTCTCATATCACGCCTAAAGTAGAGCAAAGACGGTGCCTTTGATGATCTTGCCCGTCATACATGCCATAGGAAGGTTTGATACGCGACTGAAATTCTTCATATCATCTACACTGAGGTTTGGCTTCTTCAGCAAAGATAAAACAAGAGCCCTTAAGGCAATCAGGTATATAGCGCTATAAGTGGACGATTGTAGTAATAATAATATATATACTACAATTGTTTTATTTTAATATATTTTTCCTGTTAGAGTTTTAATGTAAATCTCTGGTCTACGAAGACCACTTGATAAATCATGGTTGTTTGTATTATTCTGTTTATGTTTGTTGTATAGATTTGGTTACCTCTACTATGCATTGTTACTATTGGGCCGGTTTCTCTTTTTTACCATTTGAGGACTCTGTTTTTTAAGTTAAAATTAATAAACAACAAACAACTCAAGAGGTCCTTGGTGGAAAAGTAGGAAGCGAATGCAGAGGACATTTCTTCACAGCAAAACGCTTAAAGATTGCAAGAACTTCATCAAAGGAACTTAGCAATGTTAAGATCTGCCCATCGGCATCAGTTAAAAACCTTGGTGCCATTTGGATCGTAGTTTGAATATGTCTGATCACATCAATTCTATATGCAAATCTGTGAACTTTCATCTAAGAAATCTTTGGCGCATCGCATTCGCCGGTTTATCACATCCGAAGCTTGCCACAATGCTGTCAGGGGACTAGTCCTTTCACGCTTAGACTATGCTAACTCTCTCTTGCTAGGTGCGCGTGAAAATGATCTCAAACGTTTGCAGCGCTTGCAAAATAAGGCTGCGATGCTCGTTTTTAGCTGCGGTAGGGATCAGTCCTCGGCTCCATTGTTGGAAGCTCTGCACTGGCTACCAGTTAAACAGAGAATCAACTATAAGATCTTGTTGTATGTTTTAAATGTCTCCACTCTGTAGCTCCCAATTACCTCACTGAGCTCATTCATTTGCAGAGAAGTCAAGATCCACATGGATTCAGAAACCGATTGCGTTCCTCGGCTAATCTCACTCGCCTCTTTATTCCTAAATCTCAAAAGAAGGCTGGCGATTCCTCGTTCATGATATGTGCGCCTCGGTTATGGAATCAGCTCCCTGTTGATCTCAGAGGGGCAGCGTCGGTTCCTGTCTTCAAGCGGATGTTTAAAACTTACTTATTTCCTTCATCCGATTGAGTGTTTTCCTCATGTTAGTTGCTTTTTGTTTTTGCTTTGTTCCTATGTATTTTGCTTTTGTATATGTGACTTTGTAAGGAGCTCTGTTCTCCATATAAATGCTTTGTAATAATAATAATATGAATAATAATAATAAAGCTGACGCGTGAAATCTAAGTCCGAAGTCACACAAAGGATCTGATTGAAAAGACCTAATTATAAATGCTGAAACCTACAGGTTTTTGGACGGATTTAACAGCAAAATCCGGTTTATGAAATGACAAAATCTGCCTGTCTGGATATCTGGATCCCTGTCTGTGTGTCCACACCTGTACAAAAGGTCAACATTTGGACATATTTTTTTCTACATGAGCCAGAGTAGCAAAATTATTTTCTTCACTTACCCAGTTTTCATATGAAAAAGTACACAATGGGTTTAATCTTGACTTATCTTTCACTTCTAAAATTATTCATGTTCTTGCGGAATCAATGATAGTGCCTTTAAGAAAGTCCTCCGACTCATGAATTACTTAAAGCACCCTTAAAACTCAAAGTGGATTAAGACTACTTCTCACGCTCTTCATTTTGCCACTTGTTCATGAATCTCAAACGACTACGCCGAAATAAAAGTCAAATCATTTCACCACATTTTGATCGAAAACATCAAATGCTTTAAAATATGCCCCAATTGAAATTAAAATACTCATACGTATTCCTACCGGCACACATAAATTAATGTTTATTTTGACTTTTCTTGGTTAAAAACAGAAATGCGGTTAAACGGTTAAATGCTACTGTGTTGCCGAAAAGTCAGTGACTTTTGTAATGATTTCCCTCAGTGACATGACATCTGCTACCGTATGGGGTGAATGCGAGGTAACATTAGTAACTGATGCTTTCTCAATGAACTGAGCTAAGCTTAAGCGGACATGGCAGGATCGGGGCAAATTAACCATTTCTTTATGGGAATTTGTCATTTTGGTGTTCAAAATTTACAGAAACTGGTGTTAATGAACTCCAGTGGAATTATAGATATAGTTTCCAAAATCTTTTAATGGTACATCTCAATCACTCAGGATCACCCCATTACAAAAAAGTAAACTCAATGTCGGCAATTATCGTCCAGTCAAAAACTGTGTTTCCAAAATACTTGAAAAGTGTATGTCCAGGTTGAAAATGATTTATCCAATTAAAATCTTATTTACCAATATCAATCAGGTTTCCGCACAGGTTACTCAACTGAATCATGTCTTATTTATCCGACTGACTTTATAAAGTCTCAAATATCTCAACGTAAATTTGTTGGCATGCTCCTGTTAGATGTTCAAAAAAGCATTTGACAGCGTTGATCAGAACATTCTATGTCAGAAGCTTGGATGGTTCCATTCTTACCTGTGCGACAGACAGCAATTTGTTTGCATCGATGGTAACGTATTAGCTATCCTCTCCTTACCATAACTTGCGGAGTACCGCAGGGTAGCCTGCTGGGGCCATTACTATACTTGTGCTACATCAATGATATGGAGTTATCGGTGCAAAACAAGCTTTTGCTTTATGCTGATGATAGTTTCATTATAGCTTATGACAAGGAGCCCGAGTTATCGACAATAAGTTGAGTCTCTATACCAAAGCTAAAGTGAGGTAAGTTCCTGAATTTTCAGTTGTTTATAACAACCAAGTGATAAATTCTCAAGATAATAAAATTATCAGGTATCTTGGAGTTACTATTGACAATACTCTGTCAGGTGATATTATGACCAACTCCGTCATCAAAAAGGTATCTAGTTGGCTAAAATGTCTTTATAGACATGCTAAAGTTCTCAATCATATTGTACGCAGAAATCTTAGCACTGCTTTGCTTCAATGTCACATTGACTATTGCTGCACTTCTTGGTTTGGCAATATGAGTGAGAAATATAAGAAGAAATTACAAATCACCCAAAACAAGATTGCGCGTTTTGTATTTAATTTTTCCGCCAGAGATGATCTCTCAGGTGGAGGTGGATCAGGTGGAGCTCAATCTTTTGAAATCCTTCAAAATCTCTGACAGAGTTAAACAGTTACGGCTCAACCATGTCTTCAACATTTACCATTCTAAAGGTGCTTCTTACCTTTGCCATGTTTGTCAGAACTTCACAAGCTCATTCTCACAGAACCAGATCAAGTGACTCTAACTTTTTTGTTCCCAGAGTAAGAGGTATTGCGTCAAAAATGTTTACAATGTCATTCTGGATTGGAATGCACTGCCACCAACTGACCAAACTTCAAAGACATCCCCGCTAAGCATGCCTTTAAAATGAATGCGAAAAAAAAATCTTGCTAGTAATACTCTGAGCCAAGCAATGGCTGAGTTTACAGTTTAGCCCCCCTCCAATGGCTTTCTTTTTCCTTCCCATTTATACTCGATTCATCTGATATGTGACCCCGTACCATTCTTGCGGAGGTGAAAAATTCAATGAGGTGCAGGGACTTCTGTTAATCATGTTATTGTGAGGAATGTTAAGGCCTGAAATACACTATTGTGCGTTTCCATACATGAATGAAATTGTATTTAGTGGCAGGTGAGTGAGTTACATGACCGGAGTGTCCTCCAAGATAATCCGGTGTGGCCCGTGCATTTGAATTCTTTCATTTTCCCTCTCCGACTAAATTGAATAGGTCCAAAACTCCAGGGGGACGTTAATTTTTCGTTCCCTGCACTTCATTCGCGGCCTTTGCTTTCTATAATTGGGACCCCATTGGAAATAAGCTTCATCTATGTTTTTAAGCAGGCTAATGGGCTATCATGGTTTGTCAGCTTGGGTGTGTGGTGTTTTCATGCAGGATGGTCTGTAAGTACATTGCTATGTGCAGTTTTATAAATATTTCGGATGGTATATGTCAGTGTTACTTTTTCGAACTAACACCTATAGATGATATCTCTCGCTCTTTTACCGACCCAGCTTGATAGCTCAGTCGTTTTAGGTAGAGCGTCGTTGGCATGTAATACGAAGGTCGCCGGTTCGAATACGGGCCAAGGCACGGGGGTTTTTTTCAACACTATCGTGCGCTGGCCACATCCAGGGAAAGATATTAATATTATACGTACCTTTTTTATTGCTTTATTTTATTTGCATTGATATTGTAGTTTCATGCTTGATAATACCAAATAAAAACAAATCCTTTGATGGTGCTCTCAACACATTCAAATGAGTTGTTTTTTGAGTTTGTGTGTTAGCTATAGTTCATTATCCTGATCCCCGGTTATTTGTATAATTATGAATATGTAGATTTGGCATGTACATTATAGTGAAGGTCCGTTCATACTTCACTGCACTTCAAATTGATTGCAATGAGCCAATTATTTCTTTTTTCATGAAAAAGACGCGTATCCGAAAGTTCGACAAAAAAATGAGTCGGAAAAAAAAAGTTTATCGAGTTGAGAGGCACGTGTGGTCCACGCCAACCATGATCGCATACACATGGATAGCTGGCGCCGCCTTCGAAAGTGAGGAAACCGGAAGTTGCACGGCGGCCCTTTTGCTCTACCCAAGAACCCGATCGTGCAACGTACAAAGGAATAGGTAAAACTACGGAAAAGGGACCGAAATGAGGCGATTAATTGCGCGTATGTCAAGGCATGTCAACCATTATGCATGTATGTAAAGTATTAGCCTGGTAATTGGTAATTGGTAATTTTTAAAAATATTGTGCGAGTCGGGAGCGACGAGCGCAATATTTCAGAAAACTCATAGCGAGACGATTAAATTCTTTTATCCTGACGATAAAAATCTGCCAATATTACCATTATTAGTTTTCCGAATCTGAATGACTGGCTTAAGTTTAGAAACTAGATCCGATAACATTAGTTGAAAAGTATAAACACCACATGGTAACTTATCAATATT
The DNA here is from genome assembly GCA_023653785.1 of Ophioderma brevispina. NCBI lineage: Eukaryota > Metazoa > Echinodermata > Ophiuroidea > Amphilepidida > Ophiodermatidae > Ophioderma > Ophioderma brevispina. Next base: position 102,390 of record JAMKCH010063461.1, read on the forward strand.
TTTAAAAGTGAACACCAGGAAGTATCAAATACATTGAACCAGTTGACAAATAGGAAAACCAAAGAAAATGGAGCCCGTAGACACCAGGACACCACCAAAGAAATGGAACCAGAAGACCCCAAGAACAACTCACAAAATTTCAAACAGGTAGGACGCAAAACCCAAAATAATGACACCCCCAAAGAATGGACACATCACTAGCCTACTTAGCCAATAAGAAGCCTCCCAGAAAAAACTAATGTCCTGGTACTTTTAAAACTCATGTAATGGTCTCAAAAAACTCATGATCACTGTCATCAGGTACATGGTGTTATTGTACATTTTAAGTTGTGCTACAAAGGTTATAGGATGGAAGATTCTGAAAAACTAATAATGTCAATTATTGGTTTGATTTCGAGTATGGGCGGGGTTATGCGAACAAATATGATTCAAAATGTTTAAAAAAATCTTAAAAGCCATATTGAACCATGGAAAGAGAAAACGCAAAGGGCTATCTTTGGTCCCATTTATAGAAATAGGATGTGTAAAAAGTAAAACATAGGGGGTGGTACCCCACCCCCTCCCCCCCGCCCTTCAGAGAAATGTTACTTAAGATATTTTGCAGTAAAATTCCTGGGGGTTCTTGAATTTTGGTCGGGGACAATGCTCGTTAAAAAAGCGGGCTAGCTGCACATGTGGGACTCTCTGGGGTATAAATCACAATAAGAAGGTCTAGGGGGTCACCTCAACATTCAGTTGTAATTGTGATTGGTTCAATGAAAAAAAGAGGAAAATGTAACCTAACATATCAGCAAAACAAACCTGAGTGTGTAAATTTTTCTGCAATATAGCAAAAGTGTCTTTTTGTTGGTATATTGGCTATTGTAAAGGTATTTTGTCACGTATTGAGAACAGCTCCGCAAGAGTGTAAAGTTACTGCAAATTGGTCCCCCTTATTAAAAAAAAAACCTGAAAACTAGTTATATTAACAAAAACTGGCTACGTTAGACTCCCGTAGGGGTTTATTTTCACTGAAAATTAGTCTTGTTAGCCTTTAGGGGTCAATTTCAGAACTCCTGGAAGGACCATGGGCACCCAACACCCCCCCCCCCCCCCCCACCCCCAGTCTAGTTGACATTGTTTTGTGATAAATGTAAAAAATCACAGCTATCCCTTAGACCTAATTTGTGAATCCAGTTCTACCTGTATTCCAAGCGAAAAGACTCATTGAAATTAATACTAAATTTATAGGAACTACAGTATAGCGCTCCATACTATAGTATTCCCATGAAGTCATAGCATTTCGAGCACAGCACTAGTTAGTACCGTGGCAATGCAAGTGCATACAGTATTATGTACGTTGTATAGGATATGACGTGGACCCATGTACCCAACGGTAATCATCACTAATCGGTCGCAAAATTGCTTAGAATACATTTGTTTCTACGCACAGCTTATATTTCAGGCAAAACGGGCCCACCAATACTCATGCAAATTGCAAACGCTTGATTATTTTTTCAGATATTGACAGGAAAGTACTTTATAAAGGCCTACGTGTTACTCAGCCATAGAAACCCGTGCAACCGAAGTGAATGTTTATGGGCTAGTTTGGAGAAGCCAAAAGGGACGCTGGGGAACTTCCGGTTCTCACCAGCTCGCTATTCAATCGGGGGGAGAAAGCTATCCGTGGGAGAGATCAGTGGGCGCAACGGTAATGCGCAGGACTCATGATCATTAAGTTCGGAGTTCGAGCCCCCGCTGGAAGTCAACGTGTTGTGTACCCGGGCAAGGATACTTAGTCTCAATGCCTCGTTCCCCCAGCGAAACTATGGGGAGGGTAGCTGTTATGGGGGTATTACAATCTAAGCGCTGATAGAGTTGTGCGCCAGCAGGCAGCCACCTCGAAACGAATGATTGTGACGATTATGCTGGCAGGGTAATAATAATTGGCATCGCGCCCTTTAGCACCCCGAAGGGTGGAAATGTGCGCGTTATAAATTGACATGCCTTTTTATCGTTAGTCGTAACAAAACTGGCAAATTGTACTCTGCGGGTACTGGGACCCCAACCACATTGTCCACTTAAGTATTAAACGTGTAACAACGGACTGGGGATTACGCAGGCGAGTTTACAAGACGGGATATAACTCGACAACTGGGCCTCCGCGAAACGAACGACATAACTCTTCTGTACAATCCGAAGGAAAAAGGAAGCCGATAGCTTATTCAGGAGATGGAATACAGGGTCAAACCCAGATCTTGCCTTGCAAGCACCAAATGGGCAACCAGACTCCGCTTTTACAAGTCCTGAGGTTTACAAAAAACACAACACAGCCCTCATCCATTGTCACACCATCAATAACAAACCAGTAAAGCGCTGGGAATTTTCCACTAGGACTGATTGCGGCGAAGCTTTTGACAACTGACATAAGGGCCCAAAGCCTTTCGCTGTTTACACCCAAACAGCGAGGCTCTGCAACTTCTCATCTACGGCAGCCAAAGAGTACATCCCGTGATGGGACAACGAAGCCAGGCTTATACGATAACCACACGGAAACTGAAAGAAAGGAGTATACAATAACCGCATCGACTTGCTGAGATGCTTAGAGGAGAAGCGCCAGGAAAGCTGGCGGAAACCATTGAGTCAAGTGACTCATTCCAGTCGACAAAGGCTGGTCACCACCGTCAGCAAAACTCAGAGGGGAGGTTTGTCAATTCATCCTCGCGAACAACTGTCCGGTTAGTGCCAATGCAATGCATTCACAGTCGATCCAGAATGGCCCCGATTTTTAAAACCCTGACCCTGCTTTCTCATGATGCGTAGCCAATGGAAGCTGCCAGGACTTGGAAGTAAGGGACAGTCAGAATGTTGACCTATGGGACCTCGGACGGACACTTAGAGGAAATGCGTCAGCACTAAACTCCAGAAAGCAGACAAGGCTCTGGAAACCGGTTCTTTCATTCGGCAGAGTTCCTACTTCATGTGGGCAACAATGTTCATGTGTTACTCACCTGGCTTCCCGCCCCTTCTTCATCCTTCCATCCAAATCTGCAAAATTCCAAAGTCAGCGGCAGATTAACATCCTAACAGGCCCAAGGGACGACCCAAAGAGCTATCGGCCCATCTCCCTGCTGAGCACTCCATAAAGCTTTTGGAACGTTTGATCCATACACATTGTTTATCCCATCGTTGGACCATGTTGAACCTCAGTACCACAGGAGCAGACAGGCTTTCGCCAGGGTAGGTTACTGTGGATCACTCAGGACATCGAGGACTTTGCGAAAACGGTAGAAGGCAGGGGCGGTACTTTCGTGAATCTCACGGCCTGCCTACGACATCGTACAGGGGCCTCACACTTTAAAATCCTCGGACTGATTCCAGATAAGCCGAGTATGGTTCCGCTTCATCTTTGAACGAAGACTTCGTCTTGAAGACCGCGATGCGAATCATGTCAACACGATTTTCCACAAAAATAGCATTATAAAAAATGACCAGTAATAAAATGAATGGCAGATATGGACGTGTAATATTATTTTGCTTCTAGAGATAGAGAATACGGTGGAACATTCATCTGGTGAGGGACGACTTGGGGGTCCGTTCCCAAAGTCGTGCGTAACCATACGTGTAAACTAACTCATGCGCATGCCCTATAATAGACCATTTTATACCAGTTATACAGTGTTTGGATTAAATTGCTCCATAAAGGTATGCACTTAGATTTTCGACTGACTTTCGAGAACGGGCCCCTGGACAAATGACATCGATCACCTGTAGATTAGGTCTATTTCAAGTATAAAGGTGTTTAGTCTATCCTTGGTTCTCCCCATGCTGCATGTCTGTGTATTGTTAGTGGGGTTACTGTAGTGAACAGATCTTATGTGATGTGCAAATCCGGATAAAATGTGAATTGTGGTACACAAGTAATTTAAACATTGATAATCAAAAAAAATTGATTTGTGTAAGCAATTGCCACACCCCTTCATGGCCCCCAGCTTGGATTCAAGGTTACACAGCGGGGTAAATTTGAAAATGTTCGATTGTGTGAAACAAGCACACCAGGATGTCTTTCTGGTCACAAGGATTCCAAAAAAGGTGTAATTTATACTACCTGTGGCTTAGAGTTTAGGAATTATGGGGTAAAAACGTAAAAATGGTTTATAAAAAGTCCATTTTGGTTTATGCAGGGGTCAAAAATTAAAAGTTCGGTCCAATTTGTTTAAAATGTGGTTCAAATTGTTGCTTTAGATCATAGAATGAAATATGGGAATAGTTTGGACTATCTTACGGTGTCTGGTTATAACCAAAATGGCGAATAAAGCAACAAGCTTTGGCAGCTATTGGATTCTAGTGACCTGTGAACTATTTGTTGGATAACGTGAACAAATAAGCATACCCATGATAACAGATAAGGCAAAACTATTCTTATTTCAATCCTTACGCTAGGGAAACAATTTGCCCACAACATATGGCTGAATCAAAGTAACTTTAACTTTTGATCCATGTACACAAAAAAATTGACTTTGTAACCTTTTTACAGTTTTTACCCCATAATCCGGAACTAAAGCCATAATGTGTAAACTATACCTTTTTGGACTCCTTGTGACCAGACAAACACCATGGTGTGCCTTTTTAAAAATTCAGAACATTTTAAATTTGACCCTTCCCCTCTATAACCTTCAAACCCAAGCTGGGGGCCATTAAGGGGGGTGGCAAGGTGCTCCATCAATTTATGGATATCAATTGCGTTCCCTAAAGTTACTGTCTGCAACAAAAAATCACAATTTTATCCGGAAGCGCACACTCTTACACTACAAGTCCCCTTGCAGTCTGGATGTGTGGTAAAACAGACTTACCCTAAACGTAATTGCCTACTTTCAATAGTGCAAATTTTCATGGCACTTGCATCTAATGGTCCTTGGGTAGGCTCCACAGTTATCCCTCACACGAGTGGAAGTCAAAGGTCTTCATCTAGAGATCATGGCCCAAAATGGTTCTATTTATCAAATTCCTTGGTGTATTCACATATGTCGATCGATTTTCAAGACACTTGGATAAATTGGTCAGTATCACGTATTGGTGGACATCATGTGCCCTTTGATATACATTCCGCTTGGTTGTGTTCCATTCATGTATTGGTGAATTCTGTACCTTGTCTCCATTCACAGCTGCGATGGCGAATGACACATGCGTTTAGGTGGTGAGACTGCATTTTTTGTTGTTTCAAGTTATTTTGAATTTTGAGTTTAGATCTATTTTTGTCCCCATCTTATATTGTATGAGGGCCAAGTCCTTACTAATAATGTAATTCATTCCTCCAAGGTCCCCCCTGGGGTCTGTCAGTGGGATAGGGAAATGTCAAAGGGTAAATATTGCTTAAAAGGTCAACAATTGTTTTTTCTAGATGAGCTTAAGAAGTAACCAAACTGGCATGTTGTTAGGAGGGGGCACACAATCCCCTACTATGTAATTGATTCCCCCAGGGTCTCCCATGGTCTGTCAGGGGTGGGGAAATGTCCAAACCGGTCATTATTTGGCACAAAAAAACGTTCAGCATTTGCCCATTATATTTTTCTATCAGACGCTAGAGTATCGAAACTCGGGGTATATTTGAAGGGCACAACACCCTTAAACTAACAATGTGATTTCTACTCCCCTTGTTCTGTTCAGGGGTATGGAAATGTAAGAAGGTCATTATTGCACAAAAGGTAATATTTTTTCATATGAGCTAGAGAGAACCAAACGCTGGTTTATGTAGGAGGCAAAGCCCCTACAACCTCCCTGTGTCTGTCAGGGGGAGAGGGAAGGAAATGTCAAAACAAGGTAAATATTGCACAAAAAGGTTAACATTGGCATCCCCATTATTGATATTGACCCTAAACGTAATGTCATGGGGTAGAGTGCTTCCACATTTACATCCTCTCAGTGATTGGTTGTCAAAGGTCATCTGGAGGTCATGGCCCCCCCAACAATGGTCAGATTTATCAAAGTCGATCGCTTTCAAGGGAATTAGATAATGGGTCAGTATTCCACGTATGGTGACCTCATGTGGCCTTTGATATTATATTGGTGCTTGGATAGTTAGTTTCATGATATGTTTATGTTCACCTCATCATCCTTCATGTTGTAACCTTGTCCCCATTCACAAGCTGCGAATTGCAAAAGACAATGCGTGGTGAAGCTATATTTGTGTTTCAAGTTATTTTTTACTTTGGTTTCGAGCATTTTTGTTCCCATAGGAGAAGTTCGGATAGAAGATAAAGTGGATTACGTCAGTATCTCCGTCTGTCCGTACCTTCAGTATGTCCGATAAAAAATAATACCCCGGAACATTTGGCCATATCTTTTTTTTTTTAAAGAGTGAGTCTAGAGTAGCCCAAATTGGGTATATTGTAGGAGGGCAAAATCCCCTACTAACTTAATCATTCCCAGGGACCTTCTCTGGGTCTGTCAGGGGTGAGGAAATGTCAAGAAAGGTCATGATTTCACAAAAAAAGGTACAATATTTTGCCCTCTATTTTTTATAGATGCCTAGAGCACCCAAACTTAGAGAATAAAGGTATGATTTGGGAAACGGTACTTCTCTTTACGACGATTGAACCAGCGATACCATTATTTTAAGTGGAAGACGAGGCCGGAGGCCGGTTCTCCACGCAAAAATAATGTTGTCGCGGGTCAATTCGTCGTAAAGAGGTTACCGGTCCCCAAAAAAACAAAATCCAAACCTTTATTCTCCATTCGTAACAGCGGTATCATTTAATGTCATCTCTGTAACCAATTTCGCGATTTGGGCTTTACGGCTGAAATACAACATTCTTATTCAGTGGGCGGGGTTAGTAAGCAAACACGCATATCATGGTTGTTTTGCCTATCTTATATAAGAAGATATTAGATAGTGCGCCGCCGCGCAAGAGTGTTACGGCGCGAGTGTCTAAGGTACGCAGTGGCCACGCAGGGGTACCGTACGGCGTTGGTTCATTTACAGCGGGTGAATATTTTTGTTTTTTAAACTAAGATATTGAAATAAATCTCTTTTCAGTGATTAAAACAACCAACTCCCCCCCCCCCAATTTTAATTTTATTATAATGAAATTCTTATATTTGATTTTATGGATTTGTTTGTTTTGCCTATCTAAATCGTGTCATATTGGATGGGCAGTTCAATTATTTTTATCGTAGTGGATACCGGCTGCGCCGGCATTCAATACTCAAATATGGACTGCCAATCCAATATGAACGATATTAGATAGGCAAAACAACAAATCATATAGTTTATTCTCTATAAATAAAGGACTGCACCACCCAGTGACAACAATCGAAAACCGTTTGAACGCAACGTCATAGCGCAACGAGGCGCAACTGGCAGGCGCGCGCGAACGTAGCAAAACGCGTTGACCGCGAGCGCTTCA
>JAMKCH010063463.1:0-31478 GCA_023653785.1 Ophioderma brevispina
GACACTTTGTGCATTTTTTCATGCAAGATGGCCCGTCGCGGCAGCCATTTGAACTATATGTCGTCATTAGAAGTTACTCAGTTTTAAGATTTTCAAAAGGGAAAACCATCCACAAAAGTGGGTTTGAAACAATGGTACATATTGAATTAAAAAAAAGTGAGAAGATCGGAGGGAGGGGGGGGAAGGAAAAAGGGGGGGAGGGGAGCGAAACCAAAAAAGAGGGAAAAGAAAGAGAGGAAAGGGGGATGATATTTGCGGGGGATACCAATTAGTTGAACCACCTCCGGTGTAAAAACGGCGTATCCGACAATGTCACATAATATTGTGGCTCAAATTGTGCTGGATCCAAAAAATATAGTCGTGTGTTCATAATAACCACTGGCAGCCACTTGAAATATATGGCATAATTAGAGTTTTTCAAGGTTTTTCATTTTAAAACAACTTCCAGTGAATCAGATCTGCAGACTTTAGTGAAAAGACACCTCCTTGCCTTTCAGCTGATATAATTCCTGAATATGACATTGTATGTGTTTCAAAATGGTCTCGTTTGAATTTTTCCGACCACCTTGCAGGGGTTTGGAAGTCCTATCATGTGTAACTCAAATCAACATTCAAATTCTCTGACGGAGCAATTGTATACGGGTCTGTAGGCAGCGCAAGGACTAACAAGGGTTAAACAGATGTAATTTAAACATCCCTAGGCTGTTGCTGCACTTTAATCAAGTGTTTAGTTGGCAAACCCGTACCACAAAATTCGTCTTCAGACAAATATTAAACTAAATTTACTATTAAAATATTCCTATGAAGTATGATTATGCATTCAGCAAACCTTATCTAGTAGAACAAGAAGCGATTGAATAGCTTTTGTCTTAACAAAGAGTCAAATACTTTTCATGAAATTTTGCTCGTCCGCTTCTTGCAAGTCCTCGTGATGTGCAGTTCATCCCGGTAATAAATGAGCATTATCTAGTCATGAGCTCGTTGTTAGCGGTCCTACTGAGTGACCGTTCACACAATAACGACTGATCTAACACTTATTCCCTGTTGATATCAATGCTTCCTTGGCTTCTCTCTGTTTCCCCTTCCTGACTAACTCCAAAGGGGTTTACAGACTAAGACAATCTACATTATTTTATTCTTAGGTATTTGAACCGTATATTTGTTGTTATTTTCTTGTTTAGCTTTAAGTAGAAAATATAAAATGAAGTCTAGTGTATAACACTCGGTGATAGAAATCTGTCGCAATTCAGCGACGCAACAAGGACAGCGCTTAACGTAACCCCCCCCCCCACCCCCCCCCCTCGACAATTTTCCTCTCTCATGTCCCATTGTTTTAATATCATTAAACTATTCATTCGAATTTAATAATTTCTCATTGTATGAATTAAACTTCACAAAATACATAACCCTGAGATAGGATGATACCGTTACAACGTGAAGTACTATTTGGAATGGTTACATTAAAAATAAAGAACTCAAAGAAACCCTCAACGGAGGGTTATGCCCAGCGTTCTGCACTATGATCCCTGCTGAGTGTTTACATCCGCATATACCATGTAATAGCCGGGTTTTTCCGTCAGCCTGACTCATCTGACACACTCTTTGCTGACACTCTTATGAATTCGGAACCCTTCAGGGAATAAGCACATGTATATTCCGTTAAGGTTTTTCCGAATATGATCAGTGTGTCAGAAAAAAAGTGTGTGAGATGGGACAGGTTACCGAAACTCCCATATATATCCGCACCATACCAGAACCCTATACCCATAATTTACCTTAACCCTAACTTTAAAGGCACCCGACCAATCAAAATAGTTGAAATTTGTCAGAATAGCTTTTAAGAGTGAAGTATAAATCTGTAGAATTCTCATAACTTTTTTTTCTAATTGAAAAGTTGACAGAATAGGGAGAAAGCAGCGGTGTTCAAAGATTCGAATCACCATTCAATTACATGATGTGTAGTAATCTCCGTACTGACTAGATGACTAATATACCTGATTTTGTCTTTATATGATTCTTTTGATCTTATCACTTTTATGATAGGTTAGGATGGCTGTTACCTGTTAAACAGACAGGCAAAATCTTCAATTTTGGATTTTATTTCGTTTTCTGATTTAGCAATCACCGATAGTACCTTTAATCCTTGCCCTTATCCAAACCCGAAGTTGAAGTTCGAATACCAATTTGACAACTTCTTATACCCTTATTTGTATTGTTGTTAACAAATACAGTAGAATTGTTGAATTTATTTAATGGTTTGAAGCATTAGAAATCATTATTAGTCAAGTATTAGGGCCCATGTTTCAATGTTTATCATTCCTTATGTCAATGAACCTTTGAACATTCTAAATAAAATTCCATTTTAATTATTCACATAAACATAACTGTAGAATTGATTTGAATTTCAGGAATATGCTAGCTATGTAGGTTAAATATTTTGGCATAAGTGGATTGTTAATGTGCATATCACTGATTGATAACTAAGATAAGTTCAACGTAGCTTCTTCTAAAATGTTACCGGAATAGAACAGGGAAATGTTAAGCTTTGGAAAAATTCGCTTTATTTTCTTTCGAAGAGAATATTTGATTAAGAAATTGCAGAGTAACTAACCTCTCATTTTGAAACTGAAATATTCCTATAAGACCAAGGGTCCTAATAATTTTAGCAAAAGATACAAATCTACATTTCAACCTTCAGCGGTTGCTTAAAGTCGAAATCCTTCCACAATTTTCCAAGCTGTTTAGAGCCAGTCTATGAATTACCAACATTTTAAAACAACAGGTGATGAATTATTCCATCTAGTCTTCTTCAAATTGGAATGAGTATGACAATGAGTATTGGAATGAGAATGTTACATAAACAAGGTATGTAAATGATGTAGTCGCGAATTGAGAGAGAATTGAAAAACAACATGTAAATGGCCATATTCTTGACTCAATGGAATCCATTAATGCGAGGTGAACATTAATAGTGCTCTTTACAAATTCTTACAGTATTTTCTATTCCAATGCAGTATCAGCACGTCACTTCGCATACATTATGCAAAAGCGAGTCTCTGTAGTTATAACATCTTTAGACATTAACGACGTTTAGGGTTTAGAAGCTAGGCGTCCACTAGTACGAGAAACGCGAGATTGTTTTATTCGATACATGGATAAGAGAACCCCACGCTCCATGTACCAGTAAACCCCCGCCCACAATGCGGTCGAATTATTTTTTCTCAATTCAGAAACAAGTGGGATGGGCCTCGAGCACGGATGAAGTGCCCACCTTCTTCGGAGTGTATTCTAATATATTAAAGGTGAGTGTTCAGATCGTCTGTGACCCCCTCTGATTTACCCGGAAGTATAATAATCGTTTAATATCAGATGAAAGGCCGTATTTTTCGCATTGTCGTCGTTTAAATTTGAGCCCTCAAATCCATTTAATTCCCAAGATATAAACAAAAAACCGCCGTTTTAGTGGTTAACCATCAATATTAGCACAGTATTGAATAGGGCTTTGCAACATGCATTATTGCGTTTACCATCAAAACCGCAAGTTGTTTCCACGGTATTGATGGGTGTGCAAATACCAGGTTCTCATATCAAGTAGAAAACACAATTACACATAAATCAGGAACAAGCACCTTAACTTTACTGTGTTTTACCAGGATTATGTCCAACACAAATCTTTAAATCTACCGATGGCCAATTCTACGACACGCCCACCTACTTTATATTTTGGCGCTTTCTACTATTTTTAACTAGACAGTGCCCAGCCAAGAAAAAAAAAAACCTGCCATTTTTCTTGTCAAGGTTTTCTCAGTGGTTCCGTGTCTCAACACATACTCTTTGAAATAAGCTTGGGCCACCTAACATTTTCCATCAAATTTAAGATGGCCGCCAAAATGCAAATTGCCAAAATTGAAGTGAAGAATATGCTCCAAATCAAATTAAAGGTCCAATCACTTTTATGTTTGTTTATGGTTAACTAGATGTCCAAGTTTTTCCTCCATAATTTCAGTTGATTCTGACCGTGCGCGTTGATGTTGTGAAAATGTTTGTATGGCACGATGCCTGTATCGCTGTAAGCGCTGTGTGTGGGGATTCGCTATTGCTCGGTAAACTTAAGGGTCGTATTTATGCCAGCTTCAAATTCAAAATTTAGCTGACAAATTTATGACCTATAGTTTTACTGGTGATGTACAACGGTACATGACATCCAGATGTCTACAGAAATCGTGATTTTGAACCACCATGACTTCAAAGAAAAAGGTAAAATAATGAAAATATGTCGTTGTAGATTTTGTGTATTTTTTTAAATACCAAGAATACAAAAGTTAAGTAAATTTTGCTTGTGCCCTTTTGATGTATGAAAGAGTAATTCCATTACAGAAATCAATTCAAAATATTTGGAGGGTTTTCGAGTATACTGAACAAGCCATTTTACTCAACCTGGTGAGCAACCTGTAGCTTTCTGATGAATAAACTTTTTGCTTTACCTGCATCCAAAGTATTACTCAAAGTCAACATCGGTTGAGTCAAAACATGTTACTCAACGGTTGAGCAAGAAATTTATTCCAATATAGTACAAAATATTTTTGTGGGTTGATTAAACTTTTATCACCCTGTTGAGTATATAAAAAGGTCACAGCTCAACTGTTGAGTAAAGTGGAGTAAAAGTTTACTCAACAAATGTTGAGCCAAATATTGACTCTTTTACTGAGTAAAATGTTTACTACAAGGCAGAGTAAAAGTGCTACTCAAACTTTGTTGAGTCAAGTTTGCTCAACAAAAGAGCTGTGACTTTTTAACTACTAAAGGAGTAAAAAATACTCATGTTGAGTATTTTTTTGAATGTTACAAGGGACACTTTCGCTCTTTTACGCGTACGGATACGGTTACGGATATATCGATGTGATCGCCGTAACCATTCCGTGGCAGCGCAAATCAATGCTAGTTTTGCCGTGCTCCATGATTACTGCTGGAGGGCGGTGTCCTTCAAAAAAACATTATATAGTTTAATTAACTTATTTTTAAAACCCAAAGAGACTTAACGTGCTTTTACGCGGCTGGACATAGGGGGCGGTATTTTAAATAAAATGAAATGGTTGGGAATATCAATTAAACGTGACTTTATGGTCGCGTAGTTGCACATTTCTTTAACCGGAAAATCACCTTAACTACTTTTTAAAGTTCCCCCAAATGTCCAAAAGGCTGTGCCAGTGTGCCCAAAGTGTTTTTTTCCTGGGGATCCAATCTCCAGGGGGAATATTGGATATGTTTTTACTAAAAGGGTTAAGGAATGTCATATTCTATATTGTGATTTAGTTGTCTAAATATTCATTTCCTATGGAAATTAACTCAATAAGCGTGGTCTAGTGGTTGGGTGCTGCCTGTGGCGCAAATATACAACGAAAAATCCCGGGTTCGAATTCCCGGTGGGGTCACTTGCTGGGATTTACTCGGGTGCTCAATTCTGGTATTAATCTGTATACCGACTATTGATTAAATACAGAAACCGCTCTCCTCCATGGTTCACTTTGGAATTGGGCAAATGAATCATGAAGCATCCCGTCCTTCGAGGGGACGTAAGCCGTCGGTCCCGTGTACAGAGAGTCACAACTGTACATGTACATCGCAGTCATGTCGAATAATAGTAGGGTGTAACCCCTGACTGTTCCCATCCGCCCAGTCTCAAAAACGCGGGCCATGTTAGGAGCGTTCCTCAGTATCACAGATACAACGCGGCCCCGTATCACTCATCAGTTGAAATAAATCCTGACACCACCACAAGCCATGACGATGACTTGTGGACACGTAAGAATAGACGAATTATTAAAAGAAAAAAATGACATTTGTTAATAAGGCATTAACCAACAACCTTAACGTCAGTCACGTGTTAAAGTTTTGTTTTAGAAGCAATGTAGGTTGGTATAGTAAGGTAATCGTTCACGACTAAAGTATCATCTACAAACACTTCAATCTTAATGTAATAACTCAAAACAACGCATTTCAGTGTGTTGTCCACAGAGCAAATGACACAAAACAACTTCGTGGTTACTCTGAGCTGTGGCCTAGGTTGAGGGGTGGAAAGCAAAAAAAAAAAAAAAAGAAAAAAGAAACCAATGCTTCAATCACGAAAACCTTATGCAATCACATATTGTTTTATGGCACACGTTTTTATCATCGGCGCTAAGGGTTTGTTTTTCTTATAACCAAGCTCACTTTAGCCAGTAAAATCCATTCCCTTTTCACAGTTCAGTAGCTTCCGTTCACCGTGTATTTAGAAAATACACCCCTGTTTTTTGGGTATGATAATGATCCCAATCACACAAGGTCAATTCAATTTCAATGTTGTACAAGTCCAACCCACTGAATTGAGTCGTTTGGTGGATGAGCGATTGGCAACCCATAGTGCTATGGCTGATACTTCTTTGATTCATTTATTACTCCTTCTTCTTCGGGACCCTTTAGCCGATTTTGGCAACTAAATGTTATTTCATATTTTTTTTTTAAAATTTAAGGTCATCTAGGAGTCATTGGGTCATTTTCTTTAACTATGAGATGCTACTTGTTCCACATATGATGTGCTATGAAGACCCCCCGTTCGTTTGTATTTATTCTTGATTTATGACCATTGTCCATGGGGTCTTTCCCAAAATTTTGGTGGTCCGTAGTGGCTTTTGGGTGGGCAAAAACAACTATACCAACAAAATAATATTATAGAAATTAAAAAAAGTCAATGAGGGCATTTGCTGTGACCTATACGGTTCAAGGCAATACAGTGATTGCTAAATCAAAAATCGAAAAAAAAAAAAAATCAAAAATCAGATTTCGCATGTCTGTAACAATAATTTTCCACTACTGCTACTACTAACTACTACTTTTTACTAATTTTCTACTACTAATTTTATTACTAACTAAACTCCACCACTACTACGAAAATTGCTACTCTCTACTAAACAGTTCCTCATTTTGGCCTGAAAACAACTCGGACCTTGTCTTTTTGTTACCTCAACACCGTTTGCACTGCAATTTGAATTCCGATTTCCTATCTGTACCCGCTACCTGAGCTTACATTTTAACTGTTTTTGCCGTGATTCATTGACAACTTCGACCTCATGCGCTTTCGACGGGTGCCACGCTCTTCCAACGTTAAAACAAATGGTGCCTGATATAAGGAAAAAAACGGAACCTTCCAGCTCATTGGAACAAAATAAACCGCTACTGCAATGCCCCGGAATAGGTGTAAAGCAATTCAGTGTTAGTAGGTCGATGTTTGGACCTCAGAACTTGCAATTACCTTAAACAACATTTGTTTGTGCGATATTAAATTGAGATCTTTCTAGTATCATTTGCACATCAATATATTGGATGATATCCTATTACTAACGTTTAGACTGGTAATATCCTTTCCTTCCTTATGTTGTTGCCTTCTTAAAATGCGATTATAGCTTATCTCTATTTAGATATCATATTCAGTGATCGCGAACTGTCATGCCTTTGACAGCCTATAGAGTCCATTTGGTCGGTAAATATTGACACAAATGTTTTAACCACCTACAATGTCTAGCACAGTAAGAGCGTTGTGGAATAAATGAACGTTATAAAAATCGTAGATCAGTATTTTTGATGGCTTTAAGATGGGTGACCGATCGAACGCGACAACCTCGTCCCACTACTTACTCCATAAAAAGTGAGATTCTGGTATCAGAAGAGGTTTCATATTTTCTATTACCACCAGAATTACGGGCCCGGGAAATGTTACGTTGTTATGAACAAAACGTCTCTGTCCTATGGGACTCAATTTTCTAACACATCGTGTTTTTGCATATACATAATGCTTTGTCCATATACTAATCACTGTGGAAATAGCGAAGCTCAACTGGAAGTCCTCATATAGAAAATCACAACTTTGGTTATAAAATTCCGGATCCGGATTTTTTTATGCACAGATCCTATATACTGTATTATACTACACACACATAAATGTTTTACGCATCAAATCGAAATCCAATTTATATTAATCAAATTTGAAATTAAGCATTTTAGTGAATATCTTTGGTCTACTTGACTATTTTAATTAATATTAATTAATGTTTTATTTAAGTATTACAGCTGTATTACATCATATTTTTTGATGATATCTTCCAACGGCCTGGGTTTTCGTGAAACTAGAAAACTTGCAACGAAAAATCGGACCATGATCGGTTCACCTACCACCTTTGAACCACTTCATATTTAAAGAATAGATACACATTGTGCGCGACCACTTTAACAACGTTCCTTTTAGGATAATGTTTTCTGTATTCTGATTTATTATCTCGTTGGAAAAATACATTGAGGCCTTATGCTAATGCTATAAAGTTAGCTTATAAAGACAAACCAGTTGCGCTCTGCAGATGGATGATGCATTTGTTTTTTTTTCGTACACTCGTCCCTACTGGATATTATAACCTTCAGAGTGTCAGAGACACTCTGACGCCACGGTCTTACTACAAGGTATTACCGATGAAAATTACAAACTACGATCTGTGCTTATGCATGGTCAGATGTTTAAGAATTTTGAATCAATTTAAAACTTTTTCCAAATATATTTACCTAAATGTTATTACGGTCAGAATTTAAAAAAACAACTAGCTATCGGTCATTTATAAGAAAACAGCATTCAACACGCTAAGGCCCCGTATCCCATAGTCAAGCTAAATACTCTCACTTAGTTAAGTATTACTTGTTTGGGTTTTGTCTATTTACAAGTACAATTAATCATTGTCCATTTGATGTTTTTTGAACCCTTTCCATCACTAAGTATTTTATTCTAGCAGATAATATGGGTTCCCATTCACACCCCCTTAAAACTAAATTTCTAACATGATTTTAGAATCTCTAACGAATCTACTTAAAGAATTTTGATGTACCAAAATCAAATTATTGTCCCATGGGGTCCGTTTGGCGGCATCTCGGATTAAGAGGAGTACTCGTACAAAGTGGTTCAATGTAGTTTTTAGTGGAAAAGTATCTCAAATGAGTCGTCTCATCATAAGGAGTCAGAAAATATATGTTGGCATATCTGTGAATGGTCGCTTACAGAGATATGGGTTGAAAAGCGATAAAGGTCATTGAACTTTGATTGGTCTTGTACAAGGGGGCCCACATTTTTCAAGATGTCTTCAACTTGACAAAATTGGTGTCAAATTGTTGGTATGGAGCCATGAGCAATCTGGAAAGGTACAGTTTTCATGATTTCAGATCTTCCATTTTTGGTTTAATCGTTTAGGAAAGGACGAGTAGTCCCACTTATTCCCATACAAACCAATACACATTTGATAAAAAGAGTAACTTTATACTGAATTTTAAAAACAAACCACCTACTAAACATCCTAGATAGTGCAAACTATACTTGGTCTTGGATTTCTCATGCTCATACCCTACCATTTGATAACCAAACTTTTAGATCCAGCTTTTGAAGTTAGGGGCCCCTGTACATGACGACTCAAAAGTGCAATGACCTTTATCCATTTTCACCCCCATATCTCGATCTCTGCACTGTATCACAAATATGCCAAAATTATATTTTTCTGATGCCGTATGATGAGAACGAATCAATTTGAGATACTTTTCAACTCAATCCCACCATTTTAATATGACGGGGAAAAATTCTCTTTGGATCCAATATGGCCGCAAACGGACCCCGTGGGACAAAATTGATTTTGGTAACTCAAAATTCCTTTATGTAGATGTCGTCGAGATTCTAAAATCATATTAGAATTTAGTTTGAAGGGGGTGCATGGGGAAACCCAGGAAATCTGGCTCGTCTATTTGTTTAGCCATGTTATTCCTATTTTGTTTTCCCGAAAGTTATCTCTCTCTACAAAAGTATCCGTTACCATACGCACATTCATAACACATTTTCAATCGTTCCCATGAAATCTTCTCTTCTAAAACCTGAAATCCAACTCCTTCTCCATTACGAATTATCAAATCATTTCTTTAAAAATAGACTTACTGTGTTGGATCATGTTTACTTTTCTGTAGGTTTTAAGAGAGTAGAAGCAACTCTAAACAAGGGGGGGTAAGAGTGTGCATATTCCGGCTTTGCACAGTGTAACTACAGTCCGTTTACCGAAGTTTACCACAATAACTGAATAAAACTTAGTTAGATTTAGTGTCAGAATTTCGGTCCCTCTTCATAAACAAGAATGAGATAAATGATTTCATCACTGTGTGATCTAATTAATCTAATGTAAGATGTTTTAATACTATTTTTAGATTGGAAACAGCTGGAAACATAAATACCGATAGATACTATCGAGCCTGGCCAGTATTTTTGTTGTGGATCGTCAGTGTGGTAGATCAGTGCATTACAAGGATGAAGTGATATTGTAGATACCACGCGGGATCTGTACAGCTGAAATGTCTGCTTACCTTTTCAAGCCAAATAAAAAAAAAAAAAAAAGGCTTAAGTTTTTGAAATCAAAAAGAATTCCAGTTTTGTCGCCCTAGTAAGGGTGACAGTCGTGACAGACTGACATTTTTCTTGGATGCTGTTTTTGGTGTCATTCTTTTTTCTAATCAAATTGCAAACCCAAGAGTTCAGAAAGCTACTGAAAAACTCGCATTTGAATTACGCACTTATAAAAGCTCAAACTGTCAGCAATCCGTTTACTTGTCTTCCACCTGGACCCAACGGTGCTTTAAAACGTCAGAATGCTATCAACAAACACTGAAATATTAATTATCAAAAGCATAAAAGGGGGATGGCATGGCAAAGGAGTAGATTAAGAGAGGGAAGTGGGTGGGACGGCTATGAGGAGGTAAACGAAAAAGGAAGTAACTGGAGGTAAGAAGGAGGGTATACGAAGAGGAGGGGGTTGGTAGTGTGGAGCCTGCAAAGATGGGTATTGGGTGTATGGGAGAAGAGGAGGTCGAGAAATGGGGGGGGAATGTTACGAGTTCAAGGGGGAGCAGTACGGTTGTATAGATGGTAGAGGTGGTCGGGTGAGAACGTGGCGTGGTATGAGGTTGGGGGGATAGGAGGGAAGTGAGTTGTAAGAGAGGAAGCGGCATGGCGAGAAGCGGGATGACGGCTTAGTGGGATGTTGGTTTTGGTGAGGGGTAGGCATGGGCGAGTGCGGGGGGATTGGTATAGGAAGAAGATAGGGAGGGGGCGGACCTTGCCGTTGCCTTTTTGTCCTTTCCCTTACGCCATTTAAAACCAGCGATAGATCAAAAAGTCGGCGTTTTGCTCTACATTTATTTATTGCATATCTGCAGCCTTCCCACCTCTGTTACGAAAACTTCACTGCGATTTACATACATTCTAGTATGGTTTCTAAGGCCAGATAGTTTTCTTTCTTAACACTTAAGTCCTAAGGTGTTTTCACTCACGTTGGTACCGAATGGGGGGGTTCCATGGAACCCCCCCCTAAGGAAACCACTTCGATGGAAATTTCCAAATGAACTCATACCACCTTTGATGGATCATAGACAGGCCAAAGGGGCAATTAGTAATGAGTTCCGGTTTTATCGTCTGGAAATTAAGGGGCACATCATGTTTTCGAAATGCGGACAAAATCGTCAACAAAGTAGCATGAGTTTTTCGCGACCCTGCCTTCCACAGCAATACACATTTCCAAATCATTTTGAATGTTTATGATCTGCTCTAGAAGGAACATTTCACTATATTTAACACAAACATTACCATTTTGTACATTCTTGTATTTTTTGTGGGTGGGTGCGGCTTATTTGCCATAGGTTTGGTATAGCAAATGGCCGCAGTCCGCTCGCGATGGAGTGTTCGTTTTCAGCACATAAAGGGTTAATTATTTTTTCTGATACTATTAATTATTTGTTTCATGTCATATGAACATACATAAGCAAAAAGATTTCTGGCACCAGGGTGTCTAATTTTTATTTTTAAAATCACACTCCGTTGGTGCCTCAAGGGGTTGGGTTCCTAGGGACCCAATCTAATTATCTCATTAAACATGTCTAAGAAATTTTAGCATTTTTTTTTATGGAAAGAAGCGCATCCATAAGTTACCAATTACAAAAAATTAGAGTTCGAAAATATTTTTCACAGACTGAGAAATCGCCGAAAAACCAATCTTGGGTACTATGGAGCCCCCCTTAGGCACTTAAGTGTTAAGATAAGCCCGTAAAGGCGAACTCAGAGTACACCCCGGAGGGTGGCGTGGCCCTCAATGTGCTAACAAACGTGTGGTTTGTATACACATCATATGCTTGTCAACATACTAATCACCTGTGTGAAATATGAACTTTTATCGTACACTTAACATGATTTCTCCTAAAGCGAACTCTCTTGATATCATCTCTATCTGAAATACTACACAACAACAATAATAATAACTATAACATAAATATACTAAGTATCAACAGATCTAATTTTCCAAGGGCAAGTGGGATAAACTACAAAATTAATGTTAACATTATGGAAATTTAGTGTGTCTGAGCTTCTGACAGTCGTGGACAGCGACAATAACCGAAATCTGCCCCAGAGTCGATGGGAGCACTAACCATACGCCTGGAACTTGACAACAAGTCTGGTAGTATCGAGAAGATGACCAAGTCTATGCCCAAACACGACGTTTGTAACAAAGTTAGCAAAACACTCGGGTAACGTGGAACTTTGATCAGAAGGATTTATAGACATAAAGACCCTCTTCTGTTCCTAGCACTAGAAATTTGTAACATATGCACTCCTCAAACTGCAAAGGTCAGAAGATAGGCAATTGGTTGAGGTTCTACGCACCAAAGCAGAACCATACAGGATAAACTATGGTTGCAGGCCTAGCTTGATGTTGCTCTATGCCGATATGCCGTACAGTTATGTTCCCTCCTACTAGAGAGAGTAAAACAGCTAATGAATGTTTCGAGTTAAGCGGAACCTATTTTTTACTCGGTTGCACCCAATTACGAATCTCTCACCAGCGAGGTGGAGTGAGCCGTCTTGTTTTTTTCTGTATTTAGTAGAATCTACGGTCATACATTCCACACACTTGAATGAATCAGTCTCTAAACCGAACATAACACCATGAACTTAGTCCACAATTAACCCTTACAAACTGTATCTTTAGCCTGAAAAGGAAAGGGGTTTTGAACAGCGGATTTAAGGATTTTGGTTTCATTTATACATATAGCCTTTTGGGTGATTTCATTGCATCGAAATGTTTTTTAATAGTACTTTTTAAATGTCAGTCAGTCACCAACATCGAGTATGACCCCCTGGCTGATCATGGATGCAATACGTGGCGGCATACTGTCCACAATGTTGTTTATGACGTCAATGGGCTAGCGTCCCCTCATCGTCAAGGGCCGAGGTTATCCTGTCGTGTTTGAGGAAGAGTGTCACTGTCATTGATGGCCGGGCTAAGGCATCCCAGCATGCTCGACAGGGTTCAAATCAAGGGATCAAGCAGGCCATGGTATCTTTTCACCGCCTCTGCCTCAAGAATTGTTTCATTACAGTGGCCCAGTGTCGGCGTGACATTGCGGCTTACGCCGAAAATTGTTTACATAAACCCTTCTTGCGTGTGGCAGACATGGTTTCCAGAATGTCCAGCTACACGACGGCATGCAATGTTCCATCTGGCACCACCAGTGATGTTTTTCCTCCAGAATGATTCGGCCCATACTATCATCACTGAAGCCGCCACCACATTGGGATCGATTCCTGAATACGTCATCTCGGAGGTTCTCACCACATAATCGTCGAACCCTTGGACTTCCAGCTTGAGTGGTCAAGAATGTAGTGGCTCTCGCCAATAAACAACATTTCGCCAGTGTCTGACCTGTAATCTTCCTCTGCGCCCTAGCCCAGCGAGTCAATGAACTCTGTGGTGAACATTTAATGGGCGTGACTTTCATCTCGTCTTACTCGGTACACAGGGTTTCGTGTACATAGACGGCTCCGAATCATTTATTTTGCAAAAATTATAACATAAACTACGTCGAAGACAAGCAAGCAATTTAACTTGTTATATGAAAGAAATTTTCACAGAATCACTTGTGGCTGCAAAATCTGAAGAAAAAATTCGTCCATGGTTTTCAAATGTAACAACACTAGCAAATTAATGAAAATTTGGCTGAAAATCCAAGATGGCGGCCGTGAAGCTATTGTTTTTTAGGTGCTCAAAATAATCATTAGAAGAAAATTCGCGATAGCAGAACACTCTCCTTGAAAAACAACAAGATAATCTTCGAGGACATTGTTAAGCAGTCCAGAGGTATCGGTAACAACATACGTTCGCAGTTGTTCATGATTGATCAAAGTACCTCTGTTATTACAAAGAACATCTGTCATCTCAGCCGACTCCCCAAAGTTCAAATTGGTAAAAGATGGGAGACTATCAATTGCCACATGCAGACACTATCAGTGATCCCGCAAAAACAGTGAGTCAAAATGCTTAAATTTTCGCAGGAATAGCTAAAAGTGAAATGATAATCTGTAAATTATCATATGTTAGTTTTTTTGTCAACTAAGAATGGATAAAAAAGGAAGAAAATCAGAGATATGAATCCCCGTTCAATTACGTGTGTTGTATAGTGTCCGTACGGACACTAATGAGTTTCAACTATCTTTGCCGTATGTCTTTATTAGGTATCTTTAGTCTTATCACTACTTGTAGGGTATGGTAGGATACCTATGCTTTTTAACAGATATGCAAAAGCTGATTTTTGATAATTTTTCGATTTTCCTGATTAGCAAATCACTGGATAGTACCTTTAATTTAATGGCAAATTGGGCAAACCTTTTTTGAAGAGTATAATGACTAGATTTCCATATGGGATCCTTTTTTCCTTTTCAGGATTTTGCAGTTTTGGACAGACGCGCTCACAGGCACGCCAATGACAGATTCCAATGAACGTTTTTTTTTTTTTTTGTTCCTCCGGTCCAGAGAATTCTTTATGTTTGATTTGAAAGTGCTTACGTACGTTGTGTTTTCCACAGAGAAGTCAAGAATGAGTGAATGAGCTTAAAATTTGCAAGACCAACTTGATTTACTTACTACGCGTTAGCGTATATATCAAGAGCATTGGGGTTGTTAATAGGCATCTGCTTTGAGACGTGAACGGACTGTATGTAGCACACTGGCCACGAAAACGGTCCGAAATAGCATAATGGCCCCGCGACGGCGGAATTACGACCATTTTTGACAAATTGTCAGATTCTTGTTACGAAGTAAATGCGTTTTACAAAGATCGTGATGGAAAGCATTGAGCGATGGATGCAATTGGCAGTTTAAATTCAAAACCCGAATTGGACAGCTTTCATTTAATCTAAACATTCCTTGTACTGTTTCCATCCTGCCATCAATTTCAGCCTGCTTTCTTTCTGCTGAATGTGCTCAAAGAACCGAAAAAGCGCTAGGGAATCTCCTCCCAATGAGATCTCTGGTTCCCACAATACTACTGATGTATGTTTTTCGAGGCACAAATAGCTAGCGAGCGACCTTTGAGGTTTTAAACCGTAAGATCCCATATACATTGGCGAATACTTTTCAAGATATTCTAAACTTGTATTGTAAACACATAAGGAAAAAAATACAAGGAGACAAAGGGTCCCCGCTGGACTGTTCCCCACGTTTGAAGTGGAAAGTTTGAGATTTAGACACGAGCGGTTTCATAGGCGGCCAGAGCTCACACACTTCAGACAGTTGTGGTTGGGACCCGGATACTAAAAAATAACTAGTTATGATTTTCAACAATTAACAATACTAATTTAAATGGTTTTTTCCACAAATTAGTGTTCTTTTTTGTAGTTAAAAGTTCGCTATCGAAATCAGTTAGAACGCCTTGAACAATCTAATAGTTGCGTGACAAGATAAATATCACACCCCATGGGGACAGGCATCAAAAGTGATAAATTTACGAATACGCCATCGTAGTCAAAACATCCTTCATAGCACTAAACTGATTGGACCCCAAGGTTCTTCACACATATAGTTGCAGTAACATAAATATCTACAGTTCCAACTTTATCTACGGAAGTTTTGCTAAAAAAAGCCAAGGAAGGTCAAGGTAGTAAATATCGGGTTTTAACATATTCTGAGAATCCAGGCAATTTAATTCATATATACCCATGATTCGCCAAGAGCAAACGGCTCACGCTCTGGAATCTTTGGGTCACACTAGAAAATAATCTGATTGTGGGTCAACATAAGATAAAAAACAACATGATGATTACGGATAATATTATACCAACTGGAGAGCATACTTTTTAAAACCTTGCGGGTCAAAATGGAGCCCCGGGGAAAAGAGTATTGAAAATAATGATGCTTGGACATAGAACTTTAATCATCCCTCTGGATATGATCTAAAACAGGGCACTATGGTGCTAAATAGAGAAGCCGATATTGAGCCTATTAATCAAAACGTCATGGTAGGTGGTTCACGCAGGTGGCGCTCATGTGCCCTTAAGGAATTTCATTCAAATGGCCAACCAATTGAACAGCTGTTGAAAATGACTGATTTTTTGTTAAAAAACAACAACCCGTGATATTTATTTCTGTTGATCGGAAGTGGATTGGTTTCAGGAATTTGAACTTTCAAAATACAAATACTTCATAATTAAGTATATAAGTATATCATACTTTTATGCAGAAATTAATAATTCAATACTACGGCGGGCCGGTAGTCTCTTTTCAAAAGACCTGATCTAAATTGGTACTGCGGGAGAGATTAAACGTTATCAGTGGCTCAAAGAATGTGTGTATATGAATATAACCCTCAAATATATCCGACAAACAAAGGGGTTCTCTGAAAGTTTTTTTGCATCAGAGGGTCCGTTACTTGTTTGTTTTGGAACTATTATCGTATGTTTGGGTCTGAACCTATAAACCTAGCGAGAAATCGGAACATTTTTATCGGGTACTTCGTTAATCACAAACACAAAAATTGAACACGCAATCGCTCGGGCGTAATCCATTTTTCCCACAATGCCTTTCCGATATTTTCCAGTCTTGAGAATTTTCAAACACTGGTTTTCAATTTACGGCCATTTTTTCAATTTTAGAACAGGATATACGTACACCGAACGCCGTATTCAATACTTAACAATAACAGCCTAATTCTTCTGCAAGATTTGACCCTGCTCTGTTTGGGTGACTTATAAGTGTGCATTCTTTATGCGTTGTAGTTCAAAGATGACACGCTCATACAGCGAAGGATTCAAGAATGGAGCTTGTACCTTTAAAGTTCTAACATGACAAGTTCGTGGAATATTCTTCAGTAATTCCTATATTAGGAGCAGTCCTCACGCAAGATAAATTTGTCCAGCAACTCAAGACATAAGGTTCTATAGGTCCCTTGACGACACCAATATTCCGCAGCAGAAACATTCTGGGATGCAAAAATTTCCTTGTTCTCAGTCACAGAATGGATAATCCTCTGATCTCAAATATTATAACGCCTTAAGGCTTAGAAGATAGAAGTAACGTTTAGCTAGTGTGTTAGCAAGATTCATAACTATAAATCCTGACACAATACTGCACAGATCTACCAACTATGTGGATCAAATATTCTGCCAAGTCCTCTTATGGGCAGAGCTATTTATACTCCACAATTATCTCAATAGTCAGTGTCAGTTTGCCTTATGCTTAGACCATAACCGACATTTCCCAATAGGAAAGTACACTAATGACATCACTATACTATTGGGCAATCCTTTCTTCAACCATACCTGGAAAATCCCAGCTTATATATAGCACAGCTCTTTTTAGAAAGATATTTAAGCATGTAGACACGTTGACCTAATAAAGGTTGAAATCCTACATTCTTTCTTGCAAATTGTAAACAATCTCATTTTGATGTTTCTTCGTAATGGATCTTCTCAAATGGTTACATTCCGAAATAATACAATGATTTAATCACAAAAAAATAAGGATATATAACAACAGGTGTTGCTTTTAATCTCCACCGACGTTCAAGACCCCTCCCAACCCACCTGGTGAATGGTATAATTATCACTGGAGGCGAGCATAGTGACACGTTCTTTTTGCGAAAAGATAACAAATTTCATCCAAATAAAGGTGGGGTGTTAAGGACTAATTGATACACTGAGTTTTTGGTCTTATAGCCAATTCTGTATCAGAACTATCCCACAGTGCCATTGTGCTGTAATTTCTGTCGTTTACGGACCGAAAGAAAATTGGTAAATCCCCCACACGCTCTTCCAAAACAAATAATCCAATTGCCTACTCTTCGCAAATTATTATTATCCTATTTAAGCAATGTAATTGCTGTAGGCAACTCATGGCATACCAACGGCTTTGGTGCGAGGTAGACCTCACAAACGCAAACTATAAAATCATTGGTCTAATTTTACTATATCTATAAAATGCTGATGATTCAAATCCGTGTATAATTAATGATTTTATGAAAACATGTTCAAATTATTTGATTACTAAAATATGAGCATATGTGCTACTGTCATGACGACAATGCGCTGTGATAACTGTCAGCTTGTGTTGTCAGAAAGGAAAAGAAAATTTTGTTTTGTTTTGTTATAAATAGCGGAGACACTTTACAGGTGCCTCGTTGAGGAGATACACTGTAACACTTTCTTTTTTCTGCTCTGTTCTAGTCAGTGTTCAACACGTTTTAAAAAAGAAAGCGTCGTACTTTATTGTTATATTACCTTGTTTCACAACGGTGACATTTATGGTATAAAAAATTATTTTTCAACAATTATTTAGCAGTAAAACAGTTTTTTTCCTTTATACAATTTGAATATTTACATTTTGACAGTATGGTATTTTCCGATTTATTGAATTAGGGATAAATGTTTAACAAATACACTGAAATATTAACTATTAACTAGCATTTTTTTTAACTATACAGTAACTATTTGTCCTTATACCATAAAGATGATATCCACCACGAAGAATGATTGTGGGAACAGGCGAGGTACAATTTCTCAATCTGCTTATCAATCCATATGCACTTGTTGTACTCTAGTAGCTCATGGTGGTTTTATGCAATATATGTCCAGAGCTAACTCTTCAGGAATCCACTAATTGCAGGTCCAGGAATAATATTGGTTGGTAAACATAATTCCCACTGACTCCGAAAATGCTGAATGGCCAGCCCCTTTTTTGGAGTCACAACCCCCCCCTTTTTTTTGAGCGGAAGTACTACGACTGTATCTACAGAACTCGTTTGACCTAGGAGGTTGAGAGATCACTCAAAATTTGCGGAAATGTACACATTATGGGGGGTCAGTACACATTTTTATATCCAAAAAGTCAAAGGTTTTAAGAAAATTGTCAAAAACTGATTTCACCATATTGCACACTAGACAATTTATGAATGAATTCATAAGGTTTCATGCCAAACAGGAAGGGGTTCACCCTACACCTTGGATTTTGCTCTAACTCTCCTCGGGGATAATTTTTGGGATAACTAGGTAGGTCAAATAGAAAATTCAGATTCCTTCCGTTCTCAAATAACAGCCCGTCAAAATGTTGGACTTTGAGCAAAATTGGTAATATTAGGTGGAAAACGTGCATTTTGTAAATGCGGTTATAACAGTGGTATTTGCGCCCACAAAACTCAATCAGTCATGACGTTTGTATTGCAGTGCCAAGAGTTATTGCCATTAGATTTCAACTGGGATATAATCAGCATTTTAATGTTAATCCTTCATTTCATGGGGAAGGGGTCAAAAACGGCCCCCTCGTAAAGTGAAAATATGTTTTCGCATTTTAATATGGACTTATTAAAGTTACGTTAAAGACCTTTAAGCAGCAAAGTTAAATGCTGCTGAGGGTCTTTAAATGATCCTAAAAGCACGAACTGCAAAGCTTGTGACCATGAAACAGAACAAAAATGAAGATCCTAACCCCCCCCCCGTCCCTCCCCCTGGTAATGCATGGCAAAAACAACTAACAAACTAGTATTTTTCATTTTATAGGGCCTATGGCAAGGGTAAAAGCTGCTGACTGGCCAAAGGTTTTTAAGATAATTGTCAAAACTGATTTCACCATATAGCGCAATATACATTAATGATGAATTCCTAAGGGTTTCATGCCAAACAGTAAGGGAGTTGACCATAGACCTGGGATTTTGCTCTAACTCTCCCCAGGGTAGGTCACAAACGAAAAAAATCATATTCCTTGCGGTTTTCAAACGGTAACCCGTAAAAATTTTGTGACCTTGAGCAAAATGGGTACTATAATTAGGTGACAACCGTGCATTTTAAGTGCCGTTAAAACGTGTATTTGCTCAAACTTCAACAGTTTGCTAGTTTATGACGTTTTTTGGGTATTGGCACGGAACTATTGACCATTTGGATCTCAACTGGATATCACGGCATTTTAATGTTACTCCTTGTTCGTTTTCAATGGGAGGGGTCAAAAATGACCCCTCGTAAAGTGGATAAATTTTTTTTTCCATTTTATATGGGACCTAATAGCAGAGTTAATGCTGAAGCATAACTGCATGCTGTACCATGAACATCCCATGAAATAGTCGCTAACATTAAACCCAAACTAAAAAATGAGATTACGGCCAGTAGGGATAGAACTTAATTGCATCTTAAAGTGGAAGAGCACTCTTACAGATATCAGAATTATTGAATTGTTTTTGTAATTTAGATTTATTCACAGTTGAATTATACTATAAGATGATCAAGCCACATTTTAATTAAATACGGTATCTCTACCTACTAACTCTCCGCGTACCCAATGCATTCGGCCCGTAGTGCGCAGTGGCGTAGCCAGAACCTGAATCGGGGGGGGGGGGGAGGGGGCAAAAGGAATAAAGATATTTCCCGATTCTTGTACTTGCATGAGGAATGATTATGTACGCGGGGTGGGTCCCTAGGGGTGGAGCTCCGTAAGGTCCTTGGGTTTTGCCATTTTAGAAGCTCAAAATGAGTGTTTTTCAGAGCAAAATTTCCCCGTTTCCTTCCTTTTCCCGTCTTCCCCTTCTCTTTCTCTTCTTCCCACTTTTCTTTTTTTTTTTTTTTTTTTTTTTAAAAGTTTAGTTTTTTCCCTCTCTCTTCTTATCCCTTTCTCTTCTTCCCTCTTTTTTTCTTTCTCTTTTTGCTTCCCTTTTTTCCTTCCCATTGTTGGCTCCCCTTCTCGATTTATTGTGTGTGGGGACAGCTTACCCCCTGCCCCTCCTCCCATTGTCTATGCCATGTAGTTCGGTGTAAGAAAAGGGTAATTTTAAGCGACTGTTTCATTTGAAACCACAAAGGTTGGCCCCAACTTTTTAGTGGTCAAAATTTTTTAGCCTGCCGCATGGGACCGGCATGTAGTTAGTACATTTTGATTATTTAAAGATCCGTCAGCAGCTTTTATTCTTGCCATTAGGCCCCCCCCTTAAACAAATGAAAAATACACGGTAGGAGTCGCTATTACCACCACGCGGCGTGTACGTTTATTTGGGAGGGGGGTCCTTCATTTTTGTCTGTTTCATGGTCACAAGCATAACATTTTAGTGCTTTTAGATCACTTTAAAGACCTTCATCAGCCGGCATTAAATCTAACTTTGCTGCTGAAGTGACTTTAACCATGGCCAAGGCCGTACGCAGGATTTCTTTTGGGGGTTGGCGGGACTAGTATTCGAAAAGTGTACTTTTTGGCTAAAGGTACCTAACCCTCCCGAAAATGGTGCTTTGTGAGCATTTCATTACCAAAAAGGTGGACTTTCTTTGTCAAATTTTGTCCAAAATTTTGGACCTTTTAATCCAAAATTCAGCAAAAAGTGACCTTTGGCCCTTTTGTGAATTTGCATTCCCCTGCGTAAGAAATACGGGCCTGTCTTTAACTAAACTTTAACTTAATCCCTATAAAATGAAAACAATATATTATTACTTTAACGATGGGACCATTTTGACCCCCCCCCATTTTGACCCCCCCCCCCCCCCATGAAAATGAACAAAAGGAGTAACATTTAAATGCAGATTATAATCCCAGGTGAAATCCAAATGGTCAATAGCTCTGTGCAATACAATGTCATAACTGATTGATTGATTGGTGGAGCACATACACTGTTATAACAGCACTTACAAAAATGCACGGTTTTCGCCTAATATTACACAATTTTGCTCAAAGTCACAACATTTTGACGGACTGTCATTTTGAGAACGGAAGGAATATGAATTTTCTAATTTGAGACCACCCTTGTTATCTCCAAACAATTATCCTGAGGAGAGTTAGGGGAGCAAAATCCAAGGTGTATGGTGAACTCCCTTCCTGTTTTGGCATGAAAACCTTATGAATGCATTCATAAGTTTGATAGTTACGCATAGGTGAAAAAGTTTTTTTGACAATTATCTTAACAACCTTTGACTTTTGGATATAAATGTATTCCTGACCCCTGCCCCCCCCCCCCCATAAGGTGGCCATTCCGCACATTTTTGAGTGGTCTCTCAACCTACTAGGTCCTGAGATACAGTCAGTAGTACTTTCGCTCAAAAGGGGCGTGACCCCCCAAAAAGGGGAAAACGAAAGGAGGATGAAAGAAGAAAAATAGGCTAGAGGAGAAAGTGGTGGATTAGGGAAGGGGGGGTGGTTGGAATATAGGGTTAGACCGTAAGGTTAGTGAACAAAGATGGGGAGGGCGGGGCAGTGTGTTGCCCGGGTCTAATGGATGAAGAAGTGGTGGGAGAAAGGGAGTTTGGATGATAGAGGAGTGGCGCTGTGTATGGGGTGGGGTGTATGTTTGCATGGGGGTGTTGATAGTGGTGGGAAGAGGCGTGGGCCATTTCAGCAATTTTCGGCGTCGGTTGGGAATTATGTTACCACCAACTCTTGTTTCCTGGACTTCAATTAGTGGATTCCTGAAGAGTTTATCTCTGGACATATATTGGCATACAAAACCAACCATGAGCTACTAGAGTATTGTATTTAGAAAGGTATCGAGACCAAGCAATGGAATCTGTGTCTATTAAGATGAGGATTGAATTTTATTGAATTCACAACAGGCATGACCTTGGCTTGACCGCTTTTTTTCTGGAGAACACGACTTAAGACTGCTAGCCCAAGAGAACAAGAGAGGGAAAGTCTGGAATGGCGAAGGTCTATTCAAACGGTAGATCCATTGATCAAGATATTGTCCTTAGATCTTCCTGATTTTAACATGCAGACTTACAATATTTGTTAGCAAGGTATTCATGGGAACAACATACACTCCCAAGTTAAGTACCAAAATAGGAAAAAGACAGAAAAGGTGAAATAGGGCTAGCGGTGAATAGAAAGTGCGGCTGGAGTGGTGAGCGAAAAAGGGGGTTTGAATGGGGGGGAATTAGGTGGGTCTAAGGGGAGGGGGCCAGGGGCGGGGTCCTCTTTGGAAATAACGAGGAATTACATTGACCACACGTGAATTTAGATGCAGCACAGTTGTTATACTGTCATTCATGACAAGTTTAATATTTGGACTGCGCATCTTTGACATTTGAATTATTTTTTTGCTAACCTCTCTGATGTTGGCATGCAATGACCAATTGTCCAATAAGCATTTTGGTACCTAGATTAGACGTGTGTTTCATTATGATGTCCAATGATAGTCACTGTAACTTTTGAAATCCCGATTCAGTTTATATTTAGCGCACTTTAATATTGTGCAATGATGTAAAGCCGGTACTTTCAATGCAGAACCTTTTCTCAAAATTTGCATACAGAAATAGCATGAATCATAATCACAAGAATGAAAATACTATAACGATATATTCACACCCTTCATGACCTGTTTGATTGATTTCACCGAAATTCACACTTACTGATTCTGAAAGATGTTTATTAAGGATCGTAGTAATTTCGACACGCAAGGCATGTGTGAGCTTGTGTGTATTGTTGTAAATAATAACATATGGATTTGTTTTGACCACATATGCATACATGGACAATAGACATTAAAGAAAGTCATTCTTTCTGTAAATTTTTCTTTTTCATTTTGAATTTAACTGGTTTATGGTTGTAGTAGCCTTTGAACTCCACTCGGCGCTTAATCACTTCGGGGATATGATATTGTTTCTTCCCCTTCTTCGTCTTCGTCGTCTCTCTTCCCCCTTCTTCTTACCCCTCTTCTTCTTCTTCTTCTTCTTCTTCGCTTTTTCTTCGTCTTCTCCTTCTCATGGTTGTGCTATTGTGTTGTTATTGTTGTTCACCTATAAATTACCTTTAAGAGATGTTCTCTAATTAATACCTTGGGTGGCCAGTTTATGCCCCCCAAATTTCAATGTTTTGTTAAACAAATGGGCGGATTTCCATAGGCTTAATCCGTGAAAGTGTCACTAGGGTAAGAATACTAATTAATGCCACCAAATATTGCGCCCATCGGGGCAAACCTCAGGTTTTAAAAATAATCCCTTCTTTCATGTAGGAAATTCTTCTTGAAACATAACCAAACGTCTTGTAAGAAATCGAGACAAAACCTAGCCGTTGTATAGGGTAATAAATCTGCCAAATTCAACTGTCATCGATGTTTTAATTCATTTGTTTGCAACGGTTTTAAAGAGTCGCACTTAGATGTGGTTTTTCAAAACGACCAGTGTCAAGTTCGTTGTCGGGTTAGAATGTGTAATGATCGTTGTAAATTGGTACACGTAGTGGTAGGCTGGAAAAGATCTCGAGGGTATTTTCCCCCGAGAAGTATTCCAAAAGCGTCGGACGGGATATGTTAGCAATTTCTCTGTTATCGTCTACGTACTTTCATTCAACATTCGCCACTGTAATTCGACAGATGTTATTTTAGTGCATATACGTTTAAAAGTGACGATGTGCAATGTTGGAAGCGATACGAATTGCCAGCGACATGTGAAACAATGATTCAGCACTGTTATTTTATTCACGTTTTAATATAAAGTTTCCAATCGCGCCACCTAATGTTGCTCACAGGGATTTTTTAAAGATGATGTAAAAGAATCCGTTCCCATTGATTTGCCCGATGTTTTAACACAGGCACAAGGAAGGTACCACTATATCTTTCTAGATAATAATTAAACTTCTGGGCCCTAAGGCGTTTATAGGGAGCAGAAATTAAAATTTGAATCCAAAATTATGCATTTTAATGTTACGTCGGAAAAGAAGACTATAAATGAGTCCAAACACAGCCTAGTCTTCTGGGGTGTTTCAACTCATACATAATTCTAAAGTGTTAAGAGGTGCGAAGAGTATTGCACTATTAATCAGGGTCCTGATTGTGAATGAATTCCATATTTAATACAAATTTAGTACAAACAACATTTTGCTTTGGAGATATCTTAAGAATTAATTTTGTTTATTTTAAGTTATTAGAAGTAGTGTTAGAATAATGGTCTAGTCTAGTGATGGTAGGGAAGATTCAGAAAAGAATCGAAAGCATTAGTGTGCCATTGGGTCACTCGGAAACATTACGTTTCGTGTACTGGCAAGATAAATGCCATTGCCTGACCATCAACGAATATTTGAATCGGTAACAAGTCTTAATCGTACTTAGTCTGGATGTCAATATACGTACACCAAAACTGTAGTTGAAAAATAAAGTATAACTCGTGGTATACGATTGCGAGAAAGGAAAAGGAGAGAAATATCAAAATTGAAAAAGAGGGAGAGATTTTCGGAGTGGAGAAAGAAAGAGGGAAATGGCACGCAAGAGATAGAAGAACGACAAAGAGCAAAGAGAATTAAGGTAGAGGACAGATCCTAAGGCAGTGGGTTTAACGCGCTATAAGGAGTGCTTATAATGTATAGTTCGTGAGATCAGGCGTGTTGGCTGACACTACATTGAAAGGTAACAGGGTGTCTCAGAAAGAACGTTACCCTCCAGAAACGGCATTTAATGCTCAATTCGCATAGAATTCCATACATGTTTTCATTCTCTGCTATTGCCTAACCGTGGAATAAAATATGGGGGTTTGCATCATTTTTAGGGAAATAGTCATTTTTTGCTTGTTTTCACTATTTGTCTTTTCCTTTCTCGTTTTCACCATATGTTCAAAGAAGTACATATTCTTAATTATAGAATGCTAAAACAGGACAGAATTGTTAAGTAAGCAAAAAGTGCCAGTTCTGGAGGGTAACGTTCTTCTGAGACACCCTGTAGAGAAGCTGTGTAGCATCTTGCACTGTCAATAAGAATTACGAAGATTCTTTTAATGTAACAATTCTGAACATGGAGGTAAAGATTCTAAAATGTTGCTACTACTCTCAGACATGACTGGAAATAGCATTGAGATCGTTTGAGCAATTATGACAACACCCATTTACATTTAATACTGTCCGTCGTCGTATTGTGACGTCAAAAGCCCTAGGAAAAGATGATGTTAGTGAACCTGTTCCAGGGTCAACATCGGTCTAACATTCAACGGTGGGCGATTCTTCCATAATCGATAACACGATAATAGCTAACGGTAATTGCTGTTTGTTCCCTTGATATTTCCAATCCGCATTGCAAAAAATTAGTGCCACGCACGTCAACTTCTCTTTTAATTTTATACAGCAAATTCAGGAAACATAACAAAGAGCTCGTCTCTCTTTACAATTAAAAAGGTGAATCCTGCGTATTACTTAAGTTATGTGTCAATATTGAATTGACAAAACTACAATGCGATTTCTATGTGCTTTAACTGACAACCCATTTTATACTGTATAAAACATTTGTTTGTGACGAGAGAGAGAAGAGATTGTGTGCTACTTATAGATTAATACAAGAATTACTAAAGTTAAGTAAAATTATGCTTGTGTAATTTAAGTTAAACTGTTCTAATCATCAGTTGAGTACTCAAACGGTGCGAAAAGTACTGAATGCCATTATTACAAAAATATTATTATTGTGTGTTGAGTAAATTTATCACCGTTTTGAGTAAAATAAAAAAAGGGTAACAGCTAAAACTGTTCAGTAAGAGGAGTACAATTCCTCTAAATGTTGAGTCAAAACATTTTCATCAGCTGTTAACATGGTTAAGAGATGTTAAGCAACAGATTTCGTCGAAGTTGTAAAAGAAGGTTTCGAAAAAATCCACTCCTAATTCTTGTATGTTCTCCGTCATTTCCTGTTAAGATCATAAATAAAAACATTAAAAGCTATATGTAGTCGGCAAAACACTGCACCTGGTGGTGGACATCCAAAAAAAACCTTCAAAATATACGGATTTGGCATCTTTACTTCCTTGAAATAAAACAGGCAACATTTTAAGGGATACATCAATCATATATCAAATACAAAATTGAAATTATAAGGATAAGATATTTTTCATTTCCTGCGAACTCTGACAAATATGTGCCATCAAAGCTTGGTGATCAATCTTTCTGCTTAGCCAAGGGAAGAAGGATCCACGCATCGGTAGGAGGCTACACATCAGTTCACACCGCTTGAAGCGCGCTAGAAGGGACAACTTTTGCACTCGTTTCAACAAACCCTACACCCTCTAGTTCTTGAGAGAAGCCGTTAGCACTATCCGCGTTCACATTCAAAGTACTGCGACTGAATTTGACAGCATGCTAATATTCCAGCTGCAGAGGCGCCTTTTGTGACTAATATAAAAAGGTGTTTAAAATAGTACAAATAATTATTCAGAATTCTTAATGATAAGCTAATTATCCATTATGGTTTAAAAACCAAGATAAAGTTTGACTCCCAATAACCAATGCATTGTCCCACCAGAAATTATGAGGCAAATTGTACACCTAGCAAAAGCATACACCTATAAAGCTTTATGAGAAATATGAATAAAGATATGATCTTACAATGAATTTAGTACTATAAGTAAAGCGTTTTGAAATTATTTTCAAATCACAAGTGTCAATCATCAGACTCGTTCAAAAAATATAATACATATTCATACAT
The DNA here is from genome assembly GCA_023653785.1 of Ophioderma brevispina. NCBI lineage: Eukaryota > Metazoa > Echinodermata > Ophiuroidea > Amphilepidida > Ophiodermatidae > Ophioderma > Ophioderma brevispina. Next base: position 27,781 of record JAMKCH010063463.1, read on the forward strand.
ATTAGTTTTTTCTTTGTGATTTGGTTAAATTGCATTTATAATTGTGACGTGTTGATTATACATTTTAATACTGTATGCTTTATAGCGATTAGTTTTGCTTTGAAAACATTTCCCAAATAATAATTATGTTCAATAGACCTAATAGTAAGTGTAACAAAAAAAAGGCGTATATCTTATGACATAAAGTGAAACGCATTAACAAAGACAGGTTTTGTTGGTTATACGGGACTAACTGTGCGGAGAATTCGGGCATCGCAAACAAACACGATTCATAATTAATAAGCACGATAGGCTAATCGATAATATGGCACAACATTCCTAAACAAATTTTGGCCATTTACCGTTTTGCTTGCTGCGGTATGAAAAGATCAGATGGTTCGATGGTATAGTGCAACTAGAGCAACAGGGACCCATGGGCCAAATTATTTAACCCCACTGCAGCTGTCCAAAGGTCGGAAATCAGGCAGAAGCCAGAAAGCAAAGATTAACCGGCACTCGGATTCCTACTCTTGATTACGCCAACCATATAATTGACCCTGGTAGTAGAAGAAAGCCTTGATCTCAGCATAAAATTATGCCAATTTTTGGTGTTGTGCATCGTGAAGAAAAACGGGGTGTACTATCGGCGGCGGGTTATGCAAAAAATGGTCATGAATGAAACTGGAACCAAGGTTTTTATAGATTGAATTTTGCGAAGACACAAAATTGTTTTGGTCTGAATTTTGTAATTTTGAGTTTTGGGTTGGATTATGGCTGGAAACCTTGAACTTTTATATTTTGAGAGGTAATATAATGCATTGTTACTCTACACTGATGTTTTAACAAATCAAATGTGGTGAAGAACAACAACGAATGTTTTTTTAGTGTTAAAGGTGTAAAGTGGTGTGCTGGGAGGATTTTTGCAAACAATACTTGAATTTGTTACATTAGAAACATACCACGTTTGACACTTACACTACATCGTAGTGAAAAAATTACATTATGTAGCATAGAATTCATAAATATTGAAGTAAACGTTTTACCTGAAATTTAAGTAAAATTTTACCTGAATTTACCTGAATTAAGTAAAATTTACCTCCTGATTAAAAAAACCGTTTACGGTTATTTAATTAATTAAAAAAGCCCTATATAAAGTTCTATGCTTACATAACCAATTCGTCGGGAGTACCTTGGAAGTACCGTTAAGTATCCACGGCGTACCCACCCGACATGGGTACCATACCCGCCCGGCCGCAAAATGGGGGTAATCAATCTCACCTAGGTACAACAAACAGGTTAGCTGACCACTAGTCACACCATGCGGAGTACCTGCGTGGTACTCCCATGCAAATTAGCTTTGAGTCGTGTGATTAATTTAGTAGTCTATCCAATTATTTAACATTTTGGCACATATGTTAGATGTGTTTGAACAAAATGTCATAATAGGGGTTTTTGGTGAGCTGCAACTCAATAGGATGTTATAAGCATGAAAATGATCAAAAAAAGTCGGTAAACAACAATGGAATGTTTGGCGCCCTTATGGGTCAAAGTGCTGTTGCCTACAGGCAGCCAGTTAGGGGAGTAATGTGGAGAGCTCAGAGGTACTCCACTACTGGTGGCTACATGGGTCCCTGTCAGCACAAGGGGCAACTGCGATACACTATGGATGGGTATGCTAAGTAAACAGCTGCTTATCACAACCAAGGACTTGTGTACTTCACAAGTACTTAGTTGTAGGTACTGCATCAAGAATGCATCAAAGGCGGTACCCTTGGAGTAGAGCTAAGAGTTTACACATGGAGAGTAGCCTAAGCTCTGGGTTACAACCGTGAGTAGGAATCTTGCCTGTGTATATATTGTTAAGTACGTGTGTGTGTGATTGTTGTAAACCTAGGCAACTGTTGAAGCCCCCAAAATCCCAACAACACGTTTGCTAACATGCATAAATTAGTATTATAGGTATGGGTCTCTCTTATTGATACCAAATGAAGTACCCGTAAGTACAAAACAGTATCTTTGAAGGGCTTTTCAATAACGTAATGTCTAAGAAAAGTTAACAATTAAAAAAAAAAAACTTTGTTCAAAAAATATACAGATTTTCCATTTCAGCCCAAATCGTACACATTCAGAATTTTTAAGCCTTTTTTTGCTTCATATGAAAGGACAGGTCATCAGATCTGTAGTTCCATGGCGTATTATCTGTAAGATTTTGAATCGTCCATTTTGCTGGCGCTGGAAATGTAAGAATTCTCCACCATAAATGGGACAACTCGTCATTATAATGGTAAGATTAAACCTCGCATAATATGTCCTAGCGAAGAAGAGGAAGGTGTTGTAATGGGGCATCGGGTTCCAATACGGCCAGTATACACTGGAACTTTCTGTCGAAAGAGCTTTTGACCACGTCTTCATACTACCTCACGGTATGGACACAGGAGGCGCCCCTCCGATAGAATGAGGCTTGTCACAGATCGCTTGGAACAGTTATTTGGAAAACTGAAATCAACCGTAGAGTAGCCCTAAAAAAATCAGGATTTACCAGTTTTATTAGTCAAACCTAAAAAAAATTTTTGGGTATCTTTTCCAGTTCCGATTTTGACACAAGTGAAAATTTGGCCCTTTCGTGTGATTGCCCTCTGTGTAAGTCATCCTGAAAAAGAATTTCCAAAAACCATATTCATTGATACATTACGAAAAAAAACCTAATTAAAAACACGGTATCTTTTTTAATCACTCAAGTAGTATTTTAGTAACATTTAGTATCTATCATCCTGCTTGTATTTTTTCAGATCGCTCCAATTTATTTAAAATGGTTATAGGTTGATTATTATTATTGAGACTTGTGACAAATTCTTACGTTTTTTTTAATAACAGTGATTAGTGTTAAGTGATCTTGCTAAATTAAGTGTTCCTCTAACTCTTGTTGCATCTCACTCCTATTTCTAGTCATCGAAGGTTGAAACTATATGTGTCCCTATCTCAGATAAAAAATGAAGAATTTCAGTGACCACTAATTTACCAAGAATCGTATTAAAGGCCGACTAACGACTACTAAGTGATTTCCTGGCGAGACCGCCCTCAATTTTCAAAGAAATCGTGGTTTTTACATAAACGCTATACTGGTCAAATTGTCTTACACAATAGCCTATGTTACTGTCCGACCAAACATAAATCTGTTTTATCGGAAGCTTGAATGGAAACAACATTCTATAAGCCTAATATTAAAGGTGGAAGCGATAATGCGAGAGAGGAGAATTAAAAAAAAATGTGGAAATTATTTTGTCTAACTTATAATCAGGGATAAGCCTGCACCAAATTCCATATAACTGCTCTTAAGTACAAACCAAAACCACAAAATAGGAAAACATGAAGTAGTGGAGGAAATTTGTCATACCGTAAATAGACTTACAGAGGATTTGACGTCTCACAAATCTATAAGAAACAGCTGTTGGGGTTTTACAACAGGAACAGAATAAACAAATATATCAAAAACTGTATCGATCATGGACACACAATATTCACGCTTAAAATATGAAATATTCGCAGGGGTTATATAAAGCTTTTTGATTTCAAGTCGGAATTTTGCTAAGAATGTATGAAATGATTAGAATTCAGATAAAAAAGTATATGCCTGTTTTTCAAGCCAACCACTTGCAGGTTGTGTTTGCATATCCATGCTAGTAACCAAAATTACGAACATTGGAATTTTGATGATTTTT
>JAMKCH010063469.1:0-21055 GCA_023653785.1 Ophioderma brevispina
AGGACAACGCTAAAAAAAGAATAAAGGACAATAATATAATTTAAATGAGCAGTTGGCGCCACTTCCAAAGAAATCAGAAACGTAACAATACAACTTAAAAACTACATTTAAAGGTGCAACATACACAAACTGAAAAAATTTATGGAAACAAATAAGTTTTTAGAGAATTTTGCAAAATAGCAGTAGATGAAGAAGTCTAATATACGGAGCTTATTCATTTTTTGTGCAGATACTGTGAAGGTTTATTCACCAGCTAAAACTCTAGTGATAGGGTAGTCCGGGGGGTAGTCCAACACAAAGATCATTGAGAAGATCAGAGTTCCCTTTGATACAATCAAGCTTATTCAACAAAGTTGTGGCCCTTGGTTGTGAAGGCATTTATACAAAGCAGAAGTAATTCCTTGCATATTGGTAGCCAGGTGAAGCGATTTGAAAAGGGTCCAGGGGCGTGTTTGTGGTGAAAAACTTTCAAATAAAGACGTGCTGCTCAATTCTGTAGACGTTGAAGTCAAGAAATATAAGTAGATGGGGATGAGGAGAGAAGGCTGTTGCAATAATCTAGACATGAAAGAAACGTGAAGATGGTGACATGTAGGTTGGTTGAGTTATTTCCCGACTCTAGCAATATTTTGTAAATGACAACAAATTGCTAAACATTACTAATATGGAGATGAACCATGGTCATGCAGTGTCAAAGAAAAACCCAAATTGCTAATGGTCTTGCAGGTTCCATTGTTTACTTCCAATGGAAAGCATTACATTGATGGCAAATGGTATAGGTGTACTTTCATTTAACTTTAAGTTTGTTTGCAGTCATCCAGTTTTTTATATCCGATATGAGTGGAGATATTTACTGTCAAGTTCTCCCGGCACTTTGGGATCCAAAGATACAGAACGTGGCATTTGGCATATTAACAGAGAAGTGATGATTAGCAATAGGTCGCCAAATGGAAGGTGTAAATGGAGTAGCCAACAGGTCCAAAACATCAAAGCCGGGCAAAACCAAAACGCATAGAATGGCTCTGAAGCTAACATGCTTATATAAACTTGAGGTATACCAATCGGCAAGATAGGAAAAACAAAACACAATTTCAAGGCGAGAAATTAAAGATATTGTGATCAATCGTGGAGAAAAGCAGCTGATAAGCCACTAAAAACAAGAAACAGCTTTTTCGCACCCATTGAAACAATGTCATATTAAACTTTAAATAAGCTGCTGATCAGTGTTCAAATTAAAATTTACTGGCAAAAGTTATGTTAGCAACAGGTCTGTAGTTCTTGAGAGTATTTGAATCAGGAGTTGGCTTTCTCAGAGAGGCCTATGGATTGGCAGATAAGCTCCTTTGGAAAAAAACTCCAGTAGGAAAGACTAAGGGTTACACACCATACTCACTTATTAAACAGTAGTCTTGGAAAAATGGCACTTTTTGAGCATGTTTCTTTCACATTTACAACAAATCTCACAGAGGAAATAACAAACACATCACCCCAAAGTAAAAAGCTGAAATCCACCAACTAAACAATTTTGAACATATGATGACCAGAAAAATTTTTAGTAACGACAATCACCAAACTTGCCCGATGTCAGGACGGCAACCAATATTCTCTTTAGTCGCCCAAAGCTAGTAATTTGCAAATCGATGTGAAAATTGATGATGCGGAGTAAATCTCAAATTCAACGGTCCAAAGGCCGCTTAGTTTGAGCAAACATACAGTTAACCATGTCAATCATGAAATTCTCACCTTTTCTAATATAACTAGTGCATTTCAAGCACTTTTTCCGTGCCCATGCAAGAAAGTAGTCCACCCAAGATTTTTGATACTTAGGGCAGCCAGGTGGTGAGTGTTATAACTTTAACAATATCAATAAGCCACTGGCAGTTGAGTTAGATTTCCTTGAGTTACCATGTTGGAAAAGGATCTAATCAAATGGTTTTACTTGGTGATGAGTTGATTTTTGAAATTCTTCGGTTAGTTGGCCTGCCACTTCAACGAGTTAGGATATGTCCCCAAGATGTTTGACGCAATCTGGAATAATAAACATGTGGAACTGTCCAGCTCCTTCTGATGTTTTACAAATCTTATTTACCAAAGGAATGAGAACTGATTGGAGAGTTTCTGTGCAGAGTGAATAGTTGGTTGATGATTAACATGTTTGTTGAGCAGCACTTTAGTGTGCGATAGACATCTTCCTCCAGTTAACATGAAGGATAGCTTGTCTTGACAAATGCTTGTTTTGCCGACATGATGAGATCATTTACATTTTGTTTTGCCATTAAATAAAGTTCACGATCATGCTCAGATATAGACTTTCCATTTCGTTCTGATTGATGGCATTCACCTGTTTAATAATGCCCGTACAAGTTCTGGAGAACCATATCTATAGTATTTTTAAAATAAAAAAACAAGTATTTGGAAACAATAAAAAAAAAAAAAAAAGCAAACTTCCATACCAGTGTTTACATATTCAAAACAGGGGCATTACTCTCCTGTGAAGGTGAGTGTTGATCATTGAGAGGGATTCAGCAAACCTCTTTCGTTGTCGAGATTACAATATTGTGTTAGGTAGATACCAATTTCAAAGGTTTTGGCAGAGTCGTGCAATGGAGTTTTTCTGTTTGTAGAGGTAACACTCTTGCATGCCCCTCACTCATTCGTGCAAAAATGTGTCCCACTGCCTAAATTGCTCGTAAAATAAGACCATTTGAGTGGGTCAAACAGATGTGTAACGCATGTCCATCTGTACAGGCCATTGTCTTGGAGAGCTTCACGACTGCAAATCAGACTAGTAGGATTCGATCCACTCAGCACAATGCCCAACAATGTCATATGGGTATTGCGGGGTCTTCAGGGGTCTATCAAAGGCTGTCAGTTGTATAAGGGACTGCTCACATTCTGTTATAAGTCACTCTTGTGATAAAAGTACCATGCGCAAAATGGAAAGATCCCGATGTAAATTCTCACAGCACATTGTATGGCGTTATGGACAGCTTGAAACCATGGTTGTGTTGTTCTGTTGCGAGTTATGTGAAAATGCCTGGCAAATAAAAGGAAAAATGACCATGAATGAAAAAATCCTTGGATGAAAATTGCACTGTGGTTATTTTTTCAATGGGCACCACCATATTTATTTGAAGTTCAAAAAAATCTTTGTAAAAACATTTGAATGGTGTATACGCTAATAATATACCATGGCTACGGTCCTACATATATAGCAGAATTGCCAGTGCAGGTGTATCCTCATGATTTAGTAAAAACTTACCAACTTGGTTTTGGTCACAATTTAAATCATTTTCAAACGGGCCCCTGAACCTGCTTCAGAGCAAGAACAATGCAATTTCTGTTGCGTTGTGCGCATAGGCATTTGTGGCATGAGGGCATTTGGCTTGTAAGCTATTGTGTACATAGGCCACTTATGCGCTCCTGTCGCAAGACTAGGTCATTTGTGTGCATAGGCTTGTTCATTTAAGCATGGGCCATTCACAAGCCGTTTTGCTGTAGGGCCTTTGTACTTTTGTATACATGTAGGCCATCTGCACGGGTAGGCCATTTTTGGGCCATAGGCCGTTTGCAAAACCACTAGGCCCTTTGAGTGCCAAGGCGTTTTGTCATGTAGTTCTCGTGCAAAGGGCATCTGTGTGTATGCAGTGGGTGACACATGTTTGTGTTGCATAAGGTTTGTGCATAGTGTGTGCATTGTGGATGCGTTTGTATATGTGGAGTGTTTGCGATGCATTTGTATAATTATGTTGATGATGCTAGTGTGGATGAATTGTTAGCCTTGTGGCAGTGATGGGACCGTGGTCTGCTGGTACACGTGAGGATGCGTGTCAGAAGCGTATTGCGGAAGCGTGCATGTGCGGAAGCATGTGTGTGTGTGCGCTCATGGAAGCACGTGCGTGCATGGAAGCATGTGCATGGATGAGGCATGCGTTTTTTTTGGCGGGCGGGGGGGTGTGGAGCGAGTGCATGAGGTGTGCGTGTGTGGATGCGAGTGCATGCTTGCACATGTGTGGATGCGAGTGCATGCTTGCACATGTGTGGATGCGAGTGCATGCTTGCACATGTGTGGATGCGAGTGCATGCTTGCACATGTGTGGATGCGAGTGCATGCTTGCACATGTGTGGTGTGGATGCGTGTGCCCGTCTTGATGTGGGTGCGTGTGCCCGTCTTGATGTGGGTGCGTGTGCCCGTCTTGATGTGGGTGCGTGTGCATGGCTGGTCAATTTGGTTAATGTTTTGAATTTGGTTTAAGTGTCCACATTTTAAAAGCATTTCATTTCAACCACACTTGCATACAAGAGGCATAATGTACAACTTGGCCAAATTTATTTATGTGTACTCTAAATAGGTGTCAGTAATGAATGGTGCATGGTCAAATGAATGGGCACTGCCAAGTAGGCCTGAAAAGGTACTCTAATGGTTTTGGGTTATCGAAGATTCAAAGTGTTTGCTGGGGTTAGAGCATTAAAGGTTTAAGCCTACGGTACAATAATGCGGCATACTGAATAAATAGCACGTTCAATAAAGGTGCATGTATTAAAATGCAGTAGGGTGACCAAAAAATTATTAACCAAAAAAATAACATTGGACAGCAATAAAATAATATAAATTTAATCAAATACTGGACTTACAATTTTGCAATAGTATGTTGCGTCCAGAACCACTGGTCTTCATCAGGTAAGTGAACCGCTGGATTGGTCATGTGACAGATGAGGGATCCCTTCAGTGCCCTGTCCTACGCATGTGATAGAAAACATAGAAAATTTACATTTTTGTAGTTGAGACAGGGTTCCAAGTAAATGTGGAAGTGCCTAAAAAGTGTGTGCAAAGTGTTCAGGGGAGAGTAGATTAATGCAATGATGGGCAATTTCTGGAGAAATGTCACAAAGCAAACCTTTCAAGTCCCCCCCTTAATGTGGGCCGCCAGCTATTAGCTGGCAGGACCACTTAGCAATCTGTTGTGCGTGTGGATGTATGTGTCACTATATTTTTAAGTTTTTTAAATTGACCCTCCTTGAAAAGTTGAAGTTCAATTGGAACCAAACTTCTGTCATAAGTGCACCATGGATCCCTCGATGTTAAGAGGTCAAAGGTCATGTTGAAAGGTCATGTGAGGTCCAGTTGAAAAATGAGCTAAAAATGTAAAATTGACCTCAATTGAAAACTTGAAGTTCAATGGAACCATGAATTTACTGGCATCATGGTGACCAAGGAGCCTAAGCTATTGAGGTAAAGGTCGTTGATGTCAAGGTAAAAAGGTCATGGAGCGGCCTACAGCTTATATTCGTTGAATATAGTGAGCGCGAAAACAGAAACGCGAAATTCTAGTTTTTGTTAAAAAGGACAACATTGCTAAAAGGATTGTCAAAAAAAAATGGGAATAATCTAATCTATATTTTCTAAAATCGTTTCCAAATGTTCAATAACTCAAGTGAAAGAATGTTTCAACATGAAAATGTGAAGTACCCCTCCCCCCCCCCAAAAAATGCATCTTAAGTTGAGAGCGTTTCCAAACCCTGAGAACCAGTGTCAAAATAACCACAGATATAGGTTGCTAGTTCAAATCCAGCAAGAAAAAGTGTTGCCAACTTCAAATCATACCAGGGACAGTATGTTGGACAATGAGGTTGCTGGTTCAAATTGAAACGGATGCTCATTCATTTTCAATGGGTATTTTTTGCAGTAAGAATGTGTTTAAACAGGAGTAAATGCCTATTAACTTATTAACTTGTTATCACACATTCCTTAGGACTTGGTACTCAAATCGATTACCACTTTTAAGACTTGCCAATGGTAATGAAGAATTTTACCAGGTTCAGATTAATCCTTTATTTTGGAATTTTTGCATATTTAGTATCCTTACACATTAGATCTGGAAAAATCTGTATTATAAGAATGTAAAAAAATAGCTCCATAAGAAAAGCTAGCAGTGTAAGAGATGGCGAAAATCAATAGTTTTCTACAGGGAAATGTGGCTTAAATAAGCTAAGAATGGGGGGGGGGGGGAGGCTAAATCTATTTAAAAAAAATAAATCTGTAAAAAAAGTTTTGAAAAAGCTATATTCGTTTAAAAAATAGCTCTTTAAAAAAAAAGTGCAAAACTCAAAATCAATCTTGGGAAGATAAATATTGCGTATAAAGATTTAAAACCCAACACCCACCCCTTCACTTAATGGACCACTCCCTACTAGGTCAACCCTCCCCCATTCAGCACCACCAACACTCCCAAACCATTGGCTATATATAACAGTAAATGCAACCCAGGCCATGGAAAAAATAAAGGATGCTTACTCACTTTAGGAGTACCAAGTAGGGAGGAGGAGGAGGTGGTGGTGGTGGCAGTGGTACCAGTATTTAACGACACACCAACACTATTGTCATATTATAGTGTCATGAAGATACATTATCCAAAAAATATGCAAATTTCATCAAGTTGTAATGGCAGCCACTTCAAAAGAGTTACTACTAGTGGATTACATACTGTTGCATTCTAAATAAATTCTGTATACATTACCTATGGTATGTTACATGTAGAATCATGGTCTTTACAAACTACCACCAGCCCTGGGTCTAAAACACACTTCAAATTATCTGCAAAGCTTCTGCATGATTGCAATTTTGAATACTTTTCTGCAATTTCAATCTAAACATTGCATTGATTCCATGCAGAATTTTGTTAGGAACCAACATCTCAAGTACTCATGGATAATGCACAGCTTGAAGTTATTGTAAGACCATTACATATTTAACACTACTCAGCCTCTTGCCGAATAGTGTAGACCAAGAATTCCTTCGGTGAACAAATCACGGGGGAAAAAATCACATTTGAAACAGATTACGAATTCGTTGAAATGTACCAATTTGTAATATTATCAATGCCAGAATGAAGAATGTTGTAAATGCATACTTACAGGAAGAAGTCTTGAGTTGAAATGTCGGCTGCCAAGTCAGTTGTCGAACTACCATTACCACATATATGGCATTGCATCCGACAGAAAAACATACCCATTTCCATCACGTAGAAAAGTCAGACCAAGCTGATGTCTGCCCACAATAATCAACCACCAAATATAGACTAACAAAGTCCGAACTATTCTGACAATGTCCATGAAGATTTGTAACATTGTGTTCCAGTGGCCCTGATATTAAAGAACATTATCATGTTAACATCTAACACCACAGGAAACAAAGATGTTGACCTGACCATGCATGCGTGCTTTGTGGGAGTCAGAAGAGAGACGTGTAGTATGACTAGCAAAAAGCCAGGGATTTACGCCAATACTTGTCCAGCTCAGAATTAGCAATGAATGCAGACAATACAAAATGAAAACAGGTGTACATTTCAATACAGTACTATCATCACTCTACAATGGGGAAAATTCTTTCAGTATCCAGTTCTTACAGCCCACTGAGCTCATTGTATTTCAACCGGCAGGCACAGTTCATTAACCCATGCATGTAACAAAATTCATTTAACAGTTGAGTTTGTGGCTATGCTTTTTGGTACCTAGAAGAACAGGTGTAGTATTCCGTGCAGTAAAAGTATGTATAGTCACAGACTTTTTGTCCTTGGAGATGAAGATTAGCAAGCTTCCCTGCATTTAGCACTTGTAACACTGGTTCAGTTTGTGAACAATGTTGTTTTATTCATTACTCCTAACAATAGATTAAAGTTCCGTTATGCAAAGTACGGAAAAACACATGCCACTATTGGTTGATACATATACCTTAAGCATAGTTAGGTGGGGTGACCATTTTGAAGTTTTAATTTGCAATGTTTCATGGTGGTTACAATGATTTTCATTTTATACTGCAGGCAAAATGTGTGGTTGTGACAGCATTTTTGATGTTCCACTGAGAAGAAACGTGGAAACAAAATGGAGTTAAGCAAGTCGGATCAGCAGCAGTTCAATTGGAAGCATGGAGGAGGGTATGATATTACTTCTTAAGTGTCCGTGTGGGTGGTTTGAGGAAGCAAGTGTGCAGTGGTTTGGAACTTTGCCTTGTGTGTCTAGTGCCCGAAATATTTAGAAGGGGACCTAAGAAATGAAGCAGCTGATGCCTGATGATGTCTGGATATGCCAAAAATGTTACCTGATTGTTCTTATAGTTGCTGTAGGTCTATACTTTGAGTTACAAGTTCATTTTATTTAGCATAACATATCATATATACAAAAAGTATGTAAACTGTACATAATATAATAGTACAAAAAAAGTAACATTGAAAACGTTTTTTTTGTTTTAAAGATGAAATATGACGATATGATATGCTAGGACCAGTAATGGACAACCCCGTGGGGCTTATAGTTTTTGCTTGCCTATGAAAATACAAGTAAAATAATTACAAAAGTACATAATTAACACAGGTTGATATAAAAAATAGATATTATATGTGTGTGGTGTGGGTGAGGGTGTGTGTTGTAACAAAAATAATATAAAAAAATAACAGGCATACAGATTGGGAAAGGAGACGGACAGACTGGACACATGTCTTGCTGTGGTCTGTTACACTGTAGTATAAGGTGGGATGGAGATAGAAATATGTAGAGAAGAAGAAGGGAAAAAAGAATGGGGGATACATTGTGAAATGTACTGGTTTGATACAATGTTTTGAAGGGGGAATGCACATATACATGGATATGGTTGTAAAACTGTCACTTTCCACCAGGGTCTTTGGTGACATAGAATTTGCTAAAATTAATTTTTTTAATGGGATCTTGGGGGGGGGGCTTTGGTAATGCGAAAGCTAAGCTAATTCAGCAGCGCACAGAATAAACTGCATTTTATTCCATCTTCACTTGCATTTTACACTAACTAAGCCTGGGGGAAAATTTGCAAATTGTTTAAATGCCGATGTCTGTGGTATTTTTTCTCAAACACTCCAAATTGGATGAGTTTTTTGTGATAGTGATACATTTTTTAAATGTGAAATCTTTTGGGAGTTTTAACATCCTTGATCGTGACCCACCTTCACAACCCAGGCACCAGCGCAGTGACTTATTCCTCATTTGATCATAGCCATCCGAAATCTAAATCCCCATTTTCATGCCATTTAACATAAAACAATACTGAAACTTTATTTGCCTTTATATTGACTATCCACATAGCCAAGTGATGGATTGAAGTCTGACAAAAACTGCTGTCTCCACAATGACATGTTTGAGGTATTTCTTTAACTTTTAGTTTTTAAGGCAGTGTAGACAAAGACTGTAATGCTACAGTTCCTGTGCTTTATGTCGACGTTTGTCTCCCCTTTGGTTGGGTGATTGAATAGCACGGCATACAATAAAGTTCTTGAACCTACCGTTGCTTCTTATGTGGATTAACTGGTATTCTCAACATTTTTGGCAAAAAGTGGTATTGTAACTATAACTTCGACTTGTTCCTGGGTTTGTAAATGTGGGTCACAGATAGGTTGTGCCTCCAAGCAAGCAAGGGAAACCTTAAAAACACCTGGGAGGGAATGATATTTGTATCACCCTCAATATACTTAGGGGTCACGGTCATCATAGATCATGTTGGGAAGTCAGCAGCAACATATTAGCACTGAGCAATTCTGATTTTCGGTTTGTTTAATCCCCGTTTGTAGTCCTCATTTCCTTCTGAGACAAGGAAATGTGGCACTACAAAAGTGAGCATCATTGGATTTTCGTAAAATGTGTGGCAGAATGTGAGGAAAGTTTTCAGTCACTGATTAAACTGATTTGGTCAATTGGTCCTTTGTCACCTGTCATGCCACAAATTGCAATAAGAACTCTCACCTTTTATTGTCCCTGCCAACCCGTCCATACCTTATGGAATTAACCTTTTGACCCCATGTGGTCATGGTAGTTCCAAAGCTCCACTCCCAAGTCTGTTGAAATTTGGGTTGATACCTTAAATGACGGAAAGAGCAGGGATTAACATTTTTTGCACATTTAGATTCAATCAGATTATTTTGTCTCTTCACAAGCATAGACTCAAAACTTTCCTCACCATCTTGCCATTCTACCAACCTTTTCAAACCTACCCTATATGTTGTGCATTGTGTGAGGCAATTGTTTGTATCATTGCATGGAAGGAGTCTCTTCAGTGGATCAATACCATTTCATTGGTGAGGAAGAGGGAGGGTGTGGGGAGGGGGAAAGAAGCGGGAGTAAGGGGAGGGGGAGAGAGGGATGGAGTGCGAATTAGCGGACGGTTAGTAGGGGAGGAGCGGCAAAATTGGCTTGCGTTTAGGTAATATGGAGGGGATGTAGGTTAGGGAGAGAATTGTAGTGAGAGCGGTATGACATGGGAATATTTGGAGGATGTCTGGCAGTTATGGTTTATGTCACTTTTCTGTCTTATTGATGGTCTTTGCCTTCCTTTGCATGCTTTTTTATGTCTTCTCTTCACCTCATTGTCTTTAGGCATAGTCTCTTTCCTCTTTCCTTTCTTGATTTCAGGATTGTTCTCTTTATTTTCTTTCTGGGTCTTTATACCTGCGTTTTTCGTTCTTCGTGCTTCCTTCTTTTCTATGCTTGCTGTCGTCTTTTCCTTCCACTTACTCCCGTTCCTTCTTCTTTCTTTCATTCTGGTTTCTTTCCGCGGTTTTCGTTTCGAGGGCCTTGCAAGGAAGACGGTTCTACGGGAGAATTTGAGGGATTTTTTGTGGCTGCCATGTTTTCTTTCATGCTACAATAAATTCAAATTAAAATTTCCCTTTGAGCATTAAAACAATATCATTTATTTTAAAAGTGTTTTCCTTCGTCTTTGGGAACCCGCTGATTTACCTGGAAGTAGTATTTATTTTGATATGGAGAGAGGGGAGAAAGGGGACGTAGTGAGGGATGGATGGCGGTGCGTAGAAAGGAAAGGGAGGAAGAAGAGGAGAGCAGGGATTAGAGTGGAAGGGGAGAGAAGATTGATGGGATGGGAGGGCAGGATGAATGAGGAGGGGAAGGAGGACATGAAGACGGGCGGGGCGGTGACGGAGAAAGGGAGAGATAGGAATGGTAAGTGAGGGAGGGTATGTGAGGGAGGGGCAGAATGGAGGGATGGGGATTTTGTGTGATGGGAGAGAAAGGGAAGAGGGGAGAGGGGAAGGAGGAGAGGGAGAAAATGAGGGAGCTTTGGGCTGCCATTCTTTTCTTTCATGCTAACAAATAATTACAAATGTGCATTTGAGCAATTAAAACCCATATAATTTTATTTTAAAGGTGTGTTTCCAATCGGCTTTGGGACCCCCGATTTTACCTGAAGTGTATCGATTTTGATAGCCGATGAAAATTCACAATTGTCCTCCTTGGAATTTGAAGCCTTAATCCATTTCATTCCCCAAGATATAAACAAAAAAATGCATTTTAATAAAGGTGCGTGTTCCGATCGTCTTTGGCCCCCCATTTACCCGAAGTAGTATCGATTTTATATCAGATGAAATGCATATTTTTCGTCATGGTCGTCCTGACATTTGAGCCCTCCAATCCATTTCATTCCCAAGATATAAACAAAAAAATGCCATTTAGTGGTAACCATCAATATTGCACAGTATTCATAGGGCTTTGCAACATGGCATTATTGCGTCTCCATCAAAACGCGAGTTTGTTTCCCAACGGTAACTTGATGGGGTGTATGTGCAAGTGCGAGTCTCTCATATCAAGTAAAAAACAATGCCACATAAATTCGGAACAGCACTTTCATTGTTTGAACAATCATCATTAGCACGAATTGCATTATTGTATATTATTGCTTCACCATCAAAACTGCAAGTTTGTTCCCACGGTACTATGTGCAAGTGCCAGGCTCTTGTACAGTAAGATAACAAAATAGACTAAAATTGGGGTAACAAGCACCTTTAAGTGGTAATTTTAGGTTTGTAATGTTCTTAGCTGATTTATCTGTTCGGCAGTAATGCGAATTACTGGAAAACTTGACTTACTGGCAATAGCAATACAACTTCAACTCCTATCTTCAAACTTCTGCCTTAGCATTTGTCATCCCCCCCACTATCCAAACGACGGACCAGTCAATTCGACCGTGATCAGGTCCGACTGCCTTTAAGTTTTTTTTGTTCATTCTGTTACCCACATCTTTATAGGCCTATTGGCTATTTTTATTATTACTTGCATTTTAAAATTGGGGCTATCACTTTCATTAGAAAATGTCTTGAAAACTAATTACATTCCAGGATCCCACCCCACCACCCCCACGGCTTACATGGCACCAGGGTGGCCACCATACTCAACAAAACAAAAAAAAATAAGAATTTTGTTTTATAAAATATTTTGTAATAAATAATTGATGTCTCTTTTTTCCACACAGATGTTTTAATATTGTCATATTTACATGAGAAATGATTTTGAAGTTAACATTGCAAGGGTCTGTGCATCCCCCCCGCCCACTCTGCACCCACCCGGGCAGTTTCATATATGAACTCTCCACATTATATATGATAATTCAAACAAACTCTAAAACATCAACTATATTTGAATTTTTTTAAAACGTTGTATCATACCTATCATTAAAATAGGAGATAGGGATTGGGTGTGATGGAGGTGTGGCAGAGATGTTAGATGGCGGAAGATGCCGAGAGTGGTGGTAAGTGTGGTGATTCCAATTTTTAAAGGGAAAGGGGATGGGCACAATTAGTTGTGGGTGTATGGGGGTGGGAAGTTGTGAAGCAATGCAATTAAAATTGTGGAGAGGGTACTCGAGAAGACAATTCAGAGGAAAGTGAATGAGAGCCATTGGTTTTTTATACGAGGGAAGGGAACGATGAGCATCCGTTTTTCAATTTTGAGGACGTTGCAAAGAGGAATACCGAGCTAAAGGGGAAGAACTGTCATGTGTTTTTGTAGATTTGGAGAAGACATTTGATAGCACAGCTGTTGAAAGTCTCATTTATTTGACGAAATCCAGAATAAAAAATTATTGCTGGCAACAGAAGTTTTGACACTTGCTTTGGATTATTTAGTCCACTAGCTTCATCCTGGGAGTGCAAGACATGGTGTCTGACCGAAAATAAGATGGGGATTTTGAGAAGGACAGAGAGTGATGGACCGGTTTCCGCAGGCTGAGAAGGATGATGAGCAATGTTTGAAGAAGGGTTTTTGAGTTAGAGGTAGTTGGTAGGAGGGTGTGATAAATCAACAGAGGACATGGGAAAAAAAAAAGAAGCAAGTGGAGAGGAGAGTAGGAGGTTTGGTTGAGGATGGAGGCTGCAGTGAATCTGACAAAGTGGAAGGATAAGGGCCTATTGTTTTGATTGTTGAAGTGGGCTGATGCTATGATCGCGGAAGGAGCAATTCCCATCCCCCCCCTCTGAAAATTTTCCCTGATTAACCTTACCATGTTTGCCTTTGGAGCCTTTAAAAAACCTATTGTCCACAGATTTTTAATCAGCAATAACCTGGCAGCTAGGGCTGTGAAAATGCCATTTCCCCGAAGCAGTAACCGTTTCCAGATTTCCCCATTTTTTTATGTCTTTCTTATCTGAAAAGTTAAGATTTCCCTCCAAATATCAAATTTCCGTGGGAATAAGCTGTGCAACCATTGAAGCACTTATTTTACCATCTTTCAAAACGCTGCAAAGTATTGTCTAACATTACAAGATTTAAAATTGGCGTGTCTCGCGTTGATTCAGCTACTCTGGAGCCAAGGGTTCCTCGGATCGAATCTCAGTGGGACCACTTGCTGGATTTAATTCGGAACTCAATTTTGGGCATTTCATTTGTATAACAGATTTGTTAAAACGATTCCACTTTCTGCCATGTTCATTTGAATGGGCAATTACCCTGAAAGCTTGCCTACCCATCCCGGTGTGGTGTTCGTGTAGTGTGTTTGAATGTTGCATATGGCTCTGTTTAAGCTGCTGCCTCCATTTGCATTGTTTCTGTCTAGTAATTATTATCTGTAGTCTCTAGCATTTGGCTACAGGCCACGATGAGATTAAATAAACCTTTGATTATTATCATTCTTATTATTACAATATTTCTTTGTGCTGACCATTCACGCTGTGCCCTTGATTTAATATTTTAACAAATGGAACATTATAGTGTTGTAATTTCTTGTGTAAGAGTTTGTCTTGTCCTTGCATACAGGAATCAGAAGCGACTTGGAACTGGAATGAGCAGCATGTGGATATAGGTGTGGATGTATCAATTCAAGTGCAAAAAGTTATAACTCTTCTGATTTGACATGGACTTGAGAGTGGAGCTTTGAAACTACCATGTTATGGGGTCACAGGCCATCTAGGGTCCATGTTGGGGTTGGCGGGGATCTTCATGCAAATTCCGAGTTATTGTCAGTGGTGGCGTCAGTGGGTGGCATGGTGAATTTCCCCCCAATTTTTTTTCTTTCCTCCAGTCCCCCCCATAGAAGAAAAATGCCATATTTTTTGGCAAATCGTCAATTTGGGTCAAAAATCAGCGATTTTTGGCCACATTTGTTAAAATATTTCGCCCCCTCGCAGAATTTTCACTTTGCCCCCCCTCCCTGTTCCCACCAAAATGACTGTTGGTGCCGCCACTGCTTATATTGTATAAAAGGTGACAATGGAATTTGACAAGCCAGTTTAATCAGTGACTGAAACCTAATTTTGCCCACCAAACCCCCTCCCATCCCTCCCCTGCTTGTCAATCAACAACACCTATCAACTCCTACCTAAATACTGGGTTCATGTGTATTGATGGCAATTTTACGATGTCCATTTTAGGTCATTTCCTATAAATACTTGCAGGGTTCATTGCAGTGAATGAGACATCCTTAAGTGGATTGAATTAAGACTATATTTCTACGAAGATACTAGGCAATCTTTATAGAATTTTGTAAGCATTTTGCTATATGTCACTACGGTGTTAAACCCAGACATTGATTTATTATTACCATTCTTGTCTCAATGTCGCTTTTCTCTCTTTCGCATTCTTCCATTTAACTTTTCATAAATAAAATCCTCCAGTATCCCCTTAAACAAATTTGTGTTTTTTTCATCTTGTTTTTTGTTAATGTTCTTTCCGTGTAGATATGAATGACGATACCGGCTGGTTGAAATAAATTAGTTGTAGTGCCCGTCAGCCATGGAACCCTCGTATTCGAGCTTGATATTAATAAGGAGACTACCCCTGTTACAAGTGATATTGCGCAACCAATTGGCATCTTGAGTGTGGTATTTGTATGTCATGAAAAGTTCCTGTAGGATTTTTGTGCTAAATTGATTTCTGCTGTTTTTCATTCAATAGGGCCGCAGACTGTCAGAAATGATGGTGTACAATTTTTCGCTGCTCCCCCCTTCGAGGGGAACTTTACTACCGGGAAAAATTTAAAAATCGAGTCAAATTGTGTTTTAATGGACACTAACACGTTCGTCTCCTTATAAGATGAGAAAAAGTATAATATTTGCCTAGGTTCCGACCTTTATTAAATTTTGGTTAACTACTAATTACTACAGCAAACATTAGCCTCGGCGCAAACACTTCACAAGGCTGTTACCAAATTCATTTCTTTGTCAATAGTGACTTAAAAATCCGGGATAAACAAACATTGTTGCGCACCAAACAAAGGAATAGAAGGCTATGCATATTTAATAGTCGTGATGACAAATTCCTGACATGATTTTTTTAAACCGGCCCGGGGGGGGGGGGACGTGAACATGTTTAAACAGATAGTGTGTACTGATCCATCGGTCCACACGGCTTTCGTTTAAAACGAGCAGAGTTTCATTTGGTTCTATTTTACTCAAAAATATCAGCAAAATAAAGACACCAAGTAGAAAACACCAGCTGAAAAAATAATCTTTTGTGTGTATTTTTTAAAAGCCATTGTAATTTTTTGTTTCTTGCAACATGACTGCAAACTGTTCTCAATTGTTTTTTACAAGGGTGACATGCAACTTGAAATACGGTGTATAAATTGTGCAAGTCATGTGGTTACTCTCACACACTGGACAGTGCAATTTACAACAAACTTACTCTAAAAATGATTAGAAAACTACAGGATTTGGCTGTATTTGATAAAGCAAATACTTACTATTACAATAATATGAAGTTTCAAATTAATACATTAAATACTAAATTTATATGAAAAAAGTAACTGTAATTTTTTGTAGGAGAATCCTGTCCTGGCAGCAATCATCCAACAAAACCCTGTAAATACCGGTTTTTTCAAATTTCATTTCAAACCACTCTAATTTTTACAGTTTGATGTCGTATTTTATAATATCCTGTAAATTTGGAGAATATACCCGTAAAAATGTCTTTTGCTAATTTTGTTGATAGGCACTCTCCCATTCATTTCATATAACTCACTACATTAAAATATGTTTTAATTGTTTTTAACGGATTATTTTTGCAGCATACGGTAATACTCCTTAAAACAATTAAAACATACATATTTCGCATCGTACCGTAATTTTATATATGTTGGCACAATTAATGCCAGTACTGTAAAATTGATAGTATTTTGCCCGGTGCAAAATTGCAACTGTCTTACCCTTTCTTTATTTCACTCGCCGTTTGATCGATATATTGCCTTTCCATCGGCGCCTCGAAAATCCGGAGGGGGCACTTGTAAGCTCTTATTGATTTAAATGCATTTATTTAAAAAAAAAAAAAAAAAAAAAAAAAAATAATTTCTTGTGTAATGTGGAGTTTTTCATTAGCCTATTTTACTTTAAATATCAGTACCCGGGGGGGGCACTCCCATCTTGTGTCAGTGATACGTATGTAAGGCTGTTAAGACCGCCCTTTTCAGCACCGTTGCAGCCCTCAAAGACCCAGATTTTTTGAAACCCTCACCCCAAGCCCCCATATTTTTTGGAAATGTTACGCAAATTGTCACCCTCAACGACCCCCTATTTATAGGGGTAATTTAAATATCTTTAGCCAAAGACTCATATGTTTAAAAAATTTTCAAAAATCTCACCCAAAAACCTTAATTTTTGTAAAATTTTTGCAATTCTCACTCGGAAAACCCCTATTTGGTGGCATTTGGCTGTCTCTCCACCAAAGACCCATTTTTACGTCCTCTGTCACTGAACGCCCCTGGGTTTGGAAAGCGCTAGCCCATACCATTCAATATGTGAAATGCCCCCCCCCCCTCCCGATAAATAGAATAGATAAAAAACACCATCAGTGGTAAAAAGAAAAATCAACCTCAAAGTTGATTTTGAGGCATATTTTCTGATTTTTGTAAAACATGACTGCGAAGTTTTTAACAAGGAGAATTAAGGTGATTTCCTTCATCCCAATCTTTATATTGAATTTTCAATCTTTGTTTTTAGAGAGTATATGACAAATATTGATATGGCCGTGGTGGTCTCAAGCTTGGTTTGGGTATATGGACGGACGCGTATGGGCCTCCGGGAATGGGAGTAGGGCCTATATCTATAGTGATTTTGTTTTGTTTGCCGAAAAAGGGACCCATAGATATCCACGCAGAGATTTAACGTTGATTTTTGACTTTTTCGCAATTTTGGTTCAGATTGAGGAACTTGGACTTAATTTTTCAAGAAATTTTAAGGATTTAAAAAAGAATTACCATACAAAATTGGCCATAAAGGGTACTGTAATTTTATAATTTTGTTTGGCCAGTACTGTTAAAATATACTGACCTTTTTCATTATTTTCAGCCTCGCCGGTTGACCGTAGGTCTTTCCCATCGGCGTCGCGAAAATCCTGGTGGTGGTGGGGGCACTCTCAACATACCGTATCGGTACCGCTTATCATCTGCCAACGGCTTCATTTATTGTGTAAAGAGGAGTTTCTTTAGCCATATTTTACTCAAAAAAAAACTCTAATAGACTGGCAAACATAAAATACAATAGATAAAACAACAGCATGGTACAAAGCCAAATCACCTCACAGTTGTAATTTTAGGCCTAATGTTCTTGATTTTTGCAGATGACTGCGAGTGTTTTCAATGGATGAATTAAAGACTTTTCAAGCTTTCCTTCCATCCCAATCTTTTAATATTGATTTTCAATCTTTGGTTTAAGAGATTATATGACAAAATATTGATATGGCCTGGTGGGCCTCAAGTCTGGTTTGGGTAGGCCGGACGCGTAAGTGCCCCGGGAATCTGGACTTAGGGCCTATATCTATAGTGTTTTTTGGCCGAAAAGTGACCCATAGATATACAATGCAGAGATTTAAATAAAAAGTGAAAACATTACAAAATCATATATTTTTTTCTTCAAATTTTGACCTTTTTTTGCAAATTTGGACAATGTTTGGCTTCAGGTTGAGGAGATTGGACTTAATTTTCAATAAATTGTTTAGATTTGGAAAAGATTACTATACCAATTGGCTTGAAAAAAGGGTCATACCAAGAAGACTAAAATGAAATCCATAGTTGTGGCCATATGCCAAAACAGTTAACTGTAATGAATCATGATAGGTCTAATTTAAATATACTCTTTGCTCAAGGAAATCATGTCCTTTTTTAAGCAGTGTCCTTTTCATTCTCTCCACATGCGATTGTAACACTACTGATACCACACAGGCCTATACCAATTTTGTTATTTCAACGATTAATCTTAAACAACTGGCCTAAAATGTTAATTGCTGCCTTGGATCTCCAAGCTTTATACTATACACATATATTATTGCACCATATGGGAGAGAAGGAACAGTGGACCGCTTTCCCGAGCAAAGATTTTTTTACATTAGACCTATCATGGTTATCTCATTAAGTTTATTTTTCGAATCATTGCAGCCTATTGCCCATAAATACTTGCCCCCTTTCCCCGGCCGCTTTCACCCCTTAAAGCGGCGCCCAGGGCACGTGCCCGATGACATTTATAGGCAGCATTGTGGTTCGGGGTGGGGGGGGGGGGGCACAAGCCCCCCCCGCGCGGTCAGGGAAAGTCAGCCGGTCAGGCAAAATCGTCCTTCGGAGGGGTAGCGTCGCAAACGGTGATTTTGCCTCAAAATGTTCCGATTTGATGCAATATCGTCCAAGTGGGTATGCCCCTTTCCCTCCGACCCCAGCTATATACTCAACTGTGGGGTCTTTTGGGAGTGGAGTTCCTGGTTGGCCTATTGGCAAAAAACGTTCTCCTGGCTCATTATAGCCTAACGTGGGGAAAATAGCTCTTGACTTAGTGAAGTGTGAAGTTTGTTACGCGAAAAAGCAAATAAAGGAGATGGCTTGGAGAAATTAATGTCGCTGAAGTTTTGCATATGTGAAAGTGATAACCCGTTTAGTTGACCGCTCCCACTCAAAATCAGCTAGCGGTTGCCCGCCTTAAAATACATGCACCTTATATCCGTGTGTACGTGTGATTAACTTTTCTCCACAGTCCAGCCTGGTAGTGCATCGAGTGGAATTGTCACTGGATGCACTATAGCAAGCAAAGAAGCTGTTTTCTCGGTTCGTGTAATTTTGCCCTGGATGAACACCACGAGCAAACACCACTGAAGTCTCCGGTGAATAACTCTTCGTTGCATTGTACGACACGAGGAGCCTACATCGAGTGTAAGACTGTGGGCGATCACCTCCAGTTATTTGTCCGCGCATCACATTACTGTAACATTTGATTGGCGATTTTCCAGTGTTCCGTCACTAATGAGTAATGTTGATAATCAGTGGAACGACTCGAATATTTTGAAACTTGTACTGTACAACGCCTGCGGTTTGTAAACTATCAACCGTAATTTACCCCGTCCATGTCGCCCCCCACACCCACATTCATTTGTACAAACATATTTCCGATATCATTTTCCCTTACGCCTCAGCTTAGTGCACTGAGGAGCAACCGTCGCGTAATGCAGTTTTAAAAATGAAAGCAGTCCCTCGGCCCACCCGGACCTGCCAATCCTGCGTTTTTTATTATCGTACTTTTCTAATGCTGTCTTGCCTTCATTCAGTATGATAACAGCGTACAACTTGTTACTGTGTTAAAAGAACGTATACTGTCTCTCGACTGGAACATCGTATCGACCTCTGTCGGTTGCTGAGGTTCCGACTCTCTGGTGTTGTGAACAAGTTTTGTGAAAGCGCGGGAGAAAACTTTCATCCACGGCCGGCCGTATAACCGATATCAACTACGCAGCAGACCAATTCCCGATTGCTGTATTCATGAAACTTTTGTGCCGTGCACAACGCCGCGACATAGTGAAGCAGATCACCACTGGCTATTCTGCGATTGGCGACTACGTGTCTCAAGAACTATTTGCAAGACGTGAAGCAATATCGCTGATCGTCGCAGACTGTTGCCAGAGATGATTTTTCACCTTTGGTCAGCTGGAGAATTTTTTTTGTATCGACTGACTGGTCGTGTTGAACATGATACTTATTCTTTCATCTGTGTAACTTTTGTGACAGTGATAATCTTTCACTAAAATAAACTAAAAGCAACTCAAACAAATAATTTTCCATCCTTTACTACAAATACACAAACATACCAGTATGCCTCCACCAACTCATACTCAATAACCATCACAGTTGTATCTTTGTCATTGTGGGTACCCATTTGCAACTTTTTCATGTACCCATTTGCCTCTTCTAGCGAGATGGCTAAATTCCCTGAGAGGAATTGGAGTGTTGAGCGTTTGTGAGAGTTTCAGGTTTGTTTACGCAGAAGGCTGACCTATATTTTTGAGGAGACACATTACTTAGACAGAAAAGAGGCCATAAGACAGACTTGTAGTCGGGACCCATGCTCGAAGCTGAATAGTTCTGTTTAACTGAAGAAGAGCAAGAAGTCCCGGAAAAACTATGGAAGCTTTTTCTAGGACCAACTGAACATCACAGTGATTATAGGAGTCACAGGCCTTGAGCTGATGCGTTATAACAAAAGCTCCATGAGAGATTGATGATTTTTGTGAATCGATGTAGGACAAGCGAGCAGCTGTGACTTTTCAGCTGAGGAAACCCAGAGGGGTGGTAGGATAACGGAGCAGTAATATCATCTATCCCAAATGACGGCTTCCGGAAGGATTTTCTCGATCAGCCAAAGGATGACACTGAACTCCCTTGAGAAGGAACGAAAATATGAGGCCCGTCATGGACAGTGACTCAACGCTTGCAGAGCATGAAAAGCCCAAGCAGTGCCAGTGTGGATGGTGTTTTCTTCAGATATTACCTGCAGAAACT
>JAMKCH010063470.1:0-49637 GCA_023653785.1 Ophioderma brevispina
CAAAGCAATTCGTATCAATTATTTAAAATACCCAAACCTTTTCATTGGTGAATGAGCCTCTTATTAGAACACACAATAACACCAACGTCAATTCGTATCAATATATTGACAGATCTCGTCCCAGTCCTTGGTGATAAAGCCTCTTATTATTACAACACAAAGACACCAAATCATTCGTATCATATATGTACATAGTTCAAAAACCCCCCTCGTCCTGTGAATGAGCCTCTTATAGAACCACAAGACCACACAAAAAATTATATCAATAAATATCTTTACAGATCTCAAACCTCGTCCTTGGTGAATGAATCTCTTATTTAGAAGAACACCAAAAGCCAATTCGTATCAATATATTTAACATATTTCAAACCTCATTCTGGTGAATGAGCCTCTGACACAACGTCAATTCGTATCATACATGTATATCCAAACCTCGTCCTTGTTAAATGACCTCTATAAGAACACACCAAGCCATTCGTATCATATAATTACAGATCTCAAACCTTGTACTTGAAATGAGCCTCTTATATTAAACAACAAGAACACACCACCACGTCAATTCGTATCAATATATTTACAGATCTCAAGTCGCGGCGTCACCTTGGTGATAATAAGCCTCTTATTACAACACAACGAACACACAAATCAATTCGTCTCACGATATTTACATAGTTCAAACCTCTCCTTGGGGAATGAGCCTCTTATTAGAACACACAAGACCCACAAAAAATGCGTATCAATATTTTAACATCTCTCAAACCTCGTCCTATGGTATTAATGCTTATTAAACACACAAAGCCAATTCGTATCACTGTATTTACATAGTTCAAACCTCATTCCCCCTGGTGATGGCCTCTTACAAACACAACTCAATTCGTAGCATACATGTATATCTCAAACCTTTCCTTGGTAAAATGATCCTCTTATAAGAACACACAAGCCAATTCGTAATCAATAATTACAGATCTCAACCTTGTCCTGGGTGAATGAACCTCTTATTAGAACACACACAGAACAAAAGCGGTCGATTCGTATCAATATATTTACAGATCTCACTCATGTTCCTTGGTGAATGCGTCCTCCCATATTAGAACACATAAGAACACACGATTAGACACAACAATAACACACAAAGCCAATTCGTATCAAATTATTTACATATCGCAAATCGCGTCCTTGGTAATTAGCTCTTATTTCAACACAAAAGACAGACTAATTCGTATCAATATAGTACGTATCTCACTCGCTTTGGTCAATGAGCCTCTTATTAGAGCACACAAGAACACACAAGCGTCAATTCGTATCAAATATTTAGAGATCTCAACCTCCGTCCTGGGTAAATGAGCCTACATTATGAGAACACCAATATCACACAGCGTCAATTCGTATCAATATTTTACAGATCTCAGCCTGCGTCCTTGGTGAATGAGCCTCTTATTAACACACAAAAAAATTTAACTCTTATTTTTTAATACTATATTTTTACAACCTTTTGAAGTTCGTCATTGGTAAATGAGCCTCTTATTAGAGCACACAAGAACTTATAAATCCAATCGGACCAAAATATTCATATTCACACCTCATCCTTGGTGAAATTAACCTCCTTTTTGAACACACCAGAACACACAACGTCAATTTGTATCATATATCACCTTATCTCAAACCGCGTCCTTGGTGCAAAGAGTCTCTATATATTTACATTCATATATCATCTGCGCATAGATCATTTTCGTTAATAATGCTTAATCGGTAATGCAAAAAGGTAACATCGTCCTTAAATGCAATGAATAATTCCAACAAGGCTTCTACCTACAACCTTATTTGGTTAGGACAAAATACAAAATCAAAGTAGAAGACATTAATACCTAACTAACATGGGACGGTTATTCATAGCCAACATTGGGTGATTTCATTGTCTTGACACTTGGTCTAACGAAGAGTAACCACAACGAACACGTATACTGATTTAATTTCCATGGTATTAAAAAGCCAGGATAGTCTGTAGAATTCTCCAGGGACGTTTTTTTAAAAATTCAAATATTTGATTTTTTTTATATATAATAAAAAGTATTAATCTCAATTTCAGTTCGCGTTAGAGCAACTCTTCGAAAAGTGTCACATTATTTCCAATATTCAGATTTCTCTGATTATTTAGATTGTTATAATTGTGTACAGAAAGACATGGAGGGGTCATCCTAAATGTGTTCTTTTGTTGCAACATTATTGGCCATGGCATACCTAATTACATTAAAAGTTTTATCACTTGTTAACACTTCAACCACAAGCTGGGGAACCTGTTACAAATCGACCAAACGTTTGGATGAATTCCACCTATCATAATAAGAGCAATTATGCTTGCGATAAGGCAAATATAGATTGATAAACAATAATGTTAGCTACTACCCATGTCCATCTGACTGCCCTCATCTTGGACATCATTAAGTTAATGCCTAGGGACCTGTATTATGTCAAGAGTTGAAATGTGAGACTTCCTGTGTTGTGAACCTCAGGCCGTGCAGAATCCAGGATGAATTAAACTATGTGATGTTTACAGACAGAAGAAAGCTCTCAAATTCCACTCTTTCTGTGTTAATTACGGTATTTAATACATATAAATGACTTGTTTATGTTTTAAGTTATAATTCTATTTAGAAACAATTTATTCAGAGGAGCCATCATCTGGAAGATGCGAAAATATAAATTGTTTTCAGGGTGGATCAGCTAGACAGAGCACGACCGTAAGACAAAGATGAAGTCTGTATAAGTGTCATCACATAGAGGTAATATTTCTTAGCTTATGATATTTCAAAGTTACAGGATGATCACTTCCAGAATCATATATATTTGAGTCTGCAAAAAGGTAAAAGTATAGGGCATAGTTAATAACCGGATAAGAAATGAGGCACACAAATGACATGTGCACGAAAGTTTGACAAGTGTGCATTATAAGTCTTAACTCTTTACATGTTAACTTTTGAGACCTATGGTTATATAGGTCTATACAGCTATACAGATATGAAGTATGATATTAAAATAGTAGTAAATATTTGCATATTGAGATGATATTCAACTCTATTAATACCATGTCCCAATAATTGTATATGACATGTGAACCACAAGATGACCTTGTATGAGCACCAAGAAAATGGCCAGCCATCCCTGTAAGTTTAAGGTTGCTAGAAATTACACAAACCCAAAATGTTGTGGTTGGTTTGACAGTATCCATTCACATATGTTTTTTAGAGTTGATTGATTTGCCCCAATTGGGCTTAAGGCAAAGAGTTGGAAACCGGTCTGCCTGGATGAAAGTCCAAACCAATTAAGTCATGGCCTTCCATCCCTGCAGCCTCCCTTTGTCTGTCAACTTTGTTGGCATTCCTCCAATTAAATTTAGTGGTGACTAAGCAATAGTACCCCTTTTGTCTCAGTTCATTGACCTGTAAGTTCCAGTGGGTTAATAGAGTGGACCATGGGTATGAGCTTACAGTACCCAGCGAAACTAGGTCATTCCTATCAGCACACAGGCATTTGTAGCATGGAACTCTACTCAGGAGATGAGAAGTAGTACACATATACAACATGTTTATGATTTAGACATCTTCTTCAAAATACAACTAACTTCCCGACTTATTTAAGAATTGCTAGGACGAAACAGTTATAAAGATTTAAGAGAACTGTAAAGAGATGCTTGCCATGCAAGTAAACATGTCCAGAAAGTGTCTTATTATTATTAGATTGTTAATTATTGCTCACACAGCAGGAATATTTATGTAAATTCTAAACAATATTTGGAATATTTATGATTTGGTTTGAGCACACTCATTTACAAATTGATATATATAAGTTACATTACAACAGAGACTTGCTTGTGCTATGTATAAAGCATTGTTAATATTTGTTTAACATATTTTGATCACTATGTTTAGGTCAAACATGACATTTAGAAGTTTGCTATTTCCATTGTAATACACATCCCAAAAAGGTTCATGTTTTGGGAGTTAAATAATATGAAGATACAAATGTTTTTTAGCAAATGGTTAATTTAAATGTTGCTTCATCTTGAAAAGTATTCATGATATTCTTTTCACAACATTGACCAATTGTGAAAGAAGGTATTGGGCCATGTATTTAACTTGCAGAGCTCAGATAAGATTAGTTAGTTATATATGTTAAAGAGCTGATTTCATGACATGATAGAGGAATGAAAATTATATTTTGTTAATTCAGATGCGTGCTAAAGGGTCGTTTCATTACAAAATAAGATTCATAATAGAATGTTCAACAAGTTTTAATACATGTTTGTATAAGAATGTACATGTACAGGCCATATGTCATTAGTATTCTTACTTATTACTATAATTTAGTTAGGTTGCCGACCCTCATGTCAGTGCAGAATCCATGCTGATTAAAACTGAGTGTATTTAACAACAGAAGACAGCTCTCAAATTCCACTCTTTTCTGGTTAATACAGGTAGCTTACCCCGACCACCCCCCTCATGACCCGTAACATAAATGATGCCCGCTAAAATTTAACTTGTCAGTGCTCATAAGTTGCAGATTATAACGTGTAGTCCACCAATCTACAGTATTACCGATACATAATTGCTACATAGGTTCTTGCTGATCTTTGCTGTCCAAACCCTCCCAAACAACATATAAAAAGGTAGAAAAAAGGAAACACTGGATGCCACGACATGCATTCTAATTTGCTAAACCTATGTGCTATTTGTGCCTATATATTGGTTATTATTCAACATATTACGCTTGTTTTAATAATGTTTTTTTTTTACAACCTATTAACTCTTGTTTCATTTAAACTGTTTTAATGGTTTGTGCTTTCAAATGTGTGTTGTATTGTACATTAAAGTGGAAGTGAGATGATAATGTTTCAATATGGCTAACCGTTTTTACGCCAAAATTTAAATCCCCCAAAATCGAATGATGGGACCAGGTGTCTTTGAGTTGTTCAATTTATCAGGCATTTCTGAAACTCCTCTGTAGCGAATGGCGGGGGCATTCTTGTGGGTGGTGTGTAGGTAAGTTATGCTATCTTGATTGAAGAAAGGTTCATCAGGTGTGTTATTCTGAACCCGTTTTTGCCCAGTAGGAGCCTTAAAGTGTTGGAACCCTGTGTTAATGCACTCCTCAGCTGATTCACCTTTGATGGGTGGGGTAGCTTTCTTATCGGTCAGCTCCTTCAGGGCCTTCCAGACAGAAGTATGGTTGTTTTCAAGATAGGGTGTCAAGCGCTTCGGCCCTAACATGTTCCCCCAAGCATCATGGTGTACGCATCGTCAAGTGCAGCCTTAGAGCATCACGTTTGTGTGCTGAACTTATAATGGATTTGTAATGGTGTTTTCTTTAGTTCTTCTCTAGCTTTGTATACTCTTTCATTTGTGGCAATGCAGTAGGTCGTCTTCTTTCCCCTAGGTAGCACATCTCAGTGCATTTTTCTTTTGTTGGTTGTGTGAGGCTATGATATATCATAACTTCTTACTGGCGTTTTTTGTCTTCAAGATGTCAACAATTGTTGAACTTGTTTGTTCTGCTACAGTATACTACTCACACATTTTTGTATTTCCCACTAACCTTCCTACCGTCGATGTTTTCAATGGGGATTTCTGGGAAGAAGACTTCTCCTTGGCCCTACAAGGAATATTATATTAATCAGACTTACAATTCAAAGTATTTTGTCCTACTTCTTTCTCTGACCTGAATTAGTCCCAGCTGGAAAAAGTTCGCTCATATGGATGACGTGTAATCCACATGTACTTGCTTGTTTTGGAATCTGGTTTTCAGTGGCAATAAGGTTAAATTGTTCCTGAAGTCCTTACTAAACTACCATCTCTTGTTGTTCTCGTTGGTTGCAAGTGAACAGGTGTCTTCAGGGCCATGCTTAGCTTTGTAAGCTCCAGTGATGTACGTTATGACTGGAAACTGTGGTGCGGTGGATATTTCACACGTAAAATGAGAGACAAATGGGGGGGGGGGTGTCCTTCCACTAACGTGGTTACGCAGAATGTGCCCTCGGGAATATACTCTTTTTTCAAACTGGCTTGTACCCAATGACCCTTTTTGTGCTGCTGTCCCTAACCTATTACCCGGCTATTACCAATTTTCTCTTTTCCCTGCTATCCACTTTGTTTCACACATTTGCAAGTATGCGCGCAAACATTTGACAATTTTATAATAATTTCATGGCAGCATTTTATAATTCCGTGGCAATTTGACTCTGTAGAAGAGCACTTCTTATTTGTTACCTCATCGGCACCTCTTAAGTTTCATACTGGATGACCCCTTTTTTTATTGATCTTGCTTCTATAGCATGTCTTGCCAGGCTTCCGCATTTTCTACCTTTTTGATATGTTGTTTGGGAGAGATTTTACTGCTACTTACAGCAAAAAAACCTTCTGTAGCAATTTGTCCAGGTGTACCTAATATCTTTCATAGATTGAGTGGGACTAGTGTGCGCTAAGACATTTGGTCGCTTAAAAACTTTCATCACTGTTTTGATTTTAATAACTTAGCATGGATCAGGAACGAATAATCATGCGATTGTGTTGCATATCATTTGCGTGATCCGTATCAGGATATACGTTTGTTATATCAATAATCTAATGAATGCTAGCTAAGGTATGTATGTGAAATAGATTATTGCATTCAGATTTCTGTTTTTATGACAAAAGTAGCTCTCGAGGTAAAATTGAATAAATGGATCTCGTATGCACAATATCCACACTCAGAGCAGATGAATGAACGCTAAGTGGGGCAGGGGATATCCAAAAATTTCAGTAAGTTACACTTCACACTTTCTCTCTATAACACAAGAAACATTGTTTGGTAGAATATTAAAAACATCGAATAGCCAAGAATGGAGAGATAAAGAAAGTTTCCAAACAAAAAAAATGTAGAGATTTTGTTAGAATTTAGAAATCCCATCTAGTTTGTATTAAAACACTGGAAATACAATCTATCCCACACTAATATCGTAATTTTACTTTCACAAAAACTATCTTGCGTGGTTTGCATTAATATTTATGCCATGTTCATCAACCCATTAAGTAATTTAAGCACTATTAATCGTTTAATGTCATGAAAAATGTTAGACCAAGCTCTTCATCCTTCAATAATATCAAAAACTCCAGTCTGTTCAAGTTATTCCCACCTCTATGGCCCGCGCTCCCGCGCGGGACAATACACAAGAAACAAATACACTCTAATTGTCAAATTTAGTGCTATTCTAGGCGGGGTAATCATCTCTAATAATTAATAAACTGCAAGGAATATACCAATTTTTATAGTATTGCGCGTGGCGTTTTGAAGTGAGTACATGGAGTTCAAAGTGTACCAAGACTTTTGGCAATTTTGCAGCCTCGCTACAACTCCAATACCATGAATTGACATTATTGATGGAAAATTAAACATTCACGAGGTGGACGGGACCTAAATTCCTGAAAGCCGACCTTTTCCGGTTTTTAAATATGTGGTCCGTACGGTGTGTGTAACGGGGAATTGCATCGTATGTCTTAATTAATACATTGGAGAGTTGGGTGTGAAGGTAAATGTCACAGCGATCTCATAGTGGTTTGTATTATCAAAATCGACGTGAATGAAATGGTGGTAGATGAAGACCAAATAAATGAACTTCCGTTAGAATTGTATTGATTTCAATGTCGGAAGGATGTACTTTAAACAGGTGATCATGTCACCTTTTCGCAGATACGGGGCTTCTTCTGATCCTGCCAACACACCAACAAAAGTGAGTCACTTGTCCGTATAGTGAAACACTTGATCCAA
Organism: Ophioderma brevispina; assembly: GCA_023653785.1. NCBI lineage: Eukaryota > Metazoa > Echinodermata > Ophiuroidea > Amphilepidida > Ophiodermatidae > Ophioderma > Ophioderma brevispina. The sequence continues at coordinate 7,798 of JAMKCH010063470.1, forward strand.
AATGAGTCAAGTGACTCATTTTTGGAGCAAGTGTTTCACTATACGGGACATTGATAAGAATAAAAAAAAAAATATAAAAAAATAAACATGATGAACGTTTTTCCGGCACTTGAAAAAAACCCAGGCAATATCAGAACAGATTAGGTAACAAACCGATTAAAAGCGGTCTAGTTTCTGAACATGACCTATATCAGTTGGTAAACCATATTGGCCATTATGCATCAGCGCAATAAGCTGTCCAAACCACACTGGGTCTCACCCAACACATCTGCGTAATGCATTAAAAGTCCGCAATGGCATAACAAGGCAAATTTCCAACATTGGAAAAATTGGAATCTTACCTACAGGTGCGCGAGACCCGAGTTGAAAGAGAGGAACTCATACCTATTGGGACATGTAGAAATTCCGTCGGTTCGCTCACACAGATTAACCTTATGCTCCTAAAAACATTGAATATCACCATGTTCACGATATCATAAAATTACACTAGCATCATTTATTGTCAGTTTAATCATACTCTCTTAACCCGGTCACTTATGCTGCTAATTATTATAATGTACACTCCCTAGTCTTCTCATACTGGTGCAAAATTCTCAATGTTTCAAAAACTTTTGCTCAAAATACCGTAAAACACCCAAGGACCATTGCAATGCAAAACTCCTCTAGACATTTGAAAAACAACACCATAGTGCTCTCACATATTGTAGTGTTGTTGATAATAAAATAAACAATGTGTTTAATAGATTTGGAGGACCAACTAAATAGGGTTTTGTCGACATTGGGCCCTCCAAGTACAGTTCTTTTTCTTATCATTCCCAACACAGTGGTTCTTGATATGATCCTAGGCAGAGAGGGGTACTCTCTGCGCCGTAATTACGGCTATCTGCCGAAACACCCGGTCTTTCGGCAGAGGTATCTGCCGAAACGGCCGGCGTTTCTGCCATAATTCATGCAGAAATGCGGGCTACGTCATGACCCCTGCCTACGGCAAGGGTTACTTGACGACACAATGGGTTTGCCAGTAGTTCGGCACAGATGAATTGATCCTTAGAGCCTGCGGTTGTTTGATGTACCACGTTTCTTATTCAACTGGCTTTAGACAACAGGATGACACAAATAAGTGTTCAGTTGACTAGCTCGTATGACAGACTAAGATTAGCTTTAAACTAATATTTAAGGGCCCTTTCATTATTTACGGGAGGGGCAGAGAAAATTGAAAGATGTGTGTTGGAAAATTGCATTACCACCATTAATTGTAAAGTTACCTATGCCCTATTGCATAGAACTCCTACAACCATCCCACACACACAATTAGGTACATCATAATTTACTGCGGATATGCAGATAGGTGCTTGGTTTAAATAAATAAGGAATTTAACATGACCCCCCCCTCAGATATAAAATAAAAATCAATCAACCCCCCCATATTTAGAATAGAAAATCACATAGGCCTAATCCATGTTGTACTCACAGGACCCTAATAACCAACCCTAACTTAATTCCTGACCCTATCTTAATAACCCTAGGTCCTAGGTCCTATAGGCCCTATAACCCAACCATAGAAGAGCCCCAACCCTAACCAGTGTTGCAACCGGCCTAATAGCCCGCCTAATCCTAGTCCCAGGACTTGTACGATGGATTATTAGTAGAATGCATTAACAGTAACCTCCATTGTCTCCCGATTCGCTACCTTTGGAAAAGAACGAGCGGGAATTCTTCTCTTCTTAATGGGGTTCTAGGGGTGTTTTGGGGTTACAAGATCGTACCTGCGTCTACTATTGTTCCTAATGCCCAAAAGCCTGATTTTTAATGAGTTTCATTGTAGAAATTGTCCATAAAATCACGAAAAATGAGGTCGGCATCCCTCCAGCCGCACCTCAGAGCCAGCACCACAGAGCCACTAGAGGCACTTGAAATTCGTCACCGCCGAGCCAGCACTACAGAGCCAACGGGCAGGTACTACTTGAAGAAATTTCAGCCCGCAGATCCAGCACCCAAAGCCACGAGATGCACTTGAAATTCAGCACCACAGTGGCCGCCCGGTTAGCGCTTTAGTACCAAATGAAGGGGCATATTTTTCTCATTACTGTCCTGAAATTCAGCCTCCAAATCCCTTCTTTTAAGATACGCTAAAATATACCGCCTTTCTGATATCCAGAAAATTTGCTACACAGTAAAAATGAAAGTTGTGATACACATAAACACTTCTCAAATCAAAAATGGCTTACCCATTTTGCTCAAACTCTTTCGGATTTCGTTCGGTGACACTCATCGTATGTTCTAATACCAATATCAAACATCGCAACATGTACCTTTAAAAGACCTACTCTCTTTGTAAGACCTACATCTAAAACCCATCAAAATGAGATAATAGTAAAATCCATGATCGTCCAGTGGTTCGATCACTGGGTCAAAACCCTGGTTCCATCATTCAGTGGCTCGGACGTTGGTATTATAGATGGACCAGCATCCAGTTTAACTTCTCATTTTGTTTCAAAAGCATCAATGTACAATTTCAGTCTTATATAACCAGTATCGAGCCATTCTTATAAAATCAGCACCACAGAGCCTCTTAAAAAACCAGCACCCCAGAGCCATTGTTATAAAACCATCACCACAGAGCCGTTCTTATAAAACCAGCACACCAGAGCCATTCCCTCTAAAACCAAGCACCATAGAGCTAGTCTTATAAAACCAGCAGCACAGAGCCGGTCTTATAAAACCAGCAACCACATAGCCGTTCTTATAAAACCAGCACCAACAGAGCCTCTCGTAAAACCATCACCATAGAGCTATTCCTTATAAAACCAGCACCACAGAGCCGGTCTTATACAACCAGCACACAGAGCCAGTCTTATAAAACCAGCAACCCCCAACAAAGGCCCAATAAACCATCCATAGACCTTCCATACTAAAGGACGACCAGCAAGCCGACAGCGCAGCACCAACCCACCCCCACCCTGAGTCCACGCCTCATCCAACCCCCGCGTGAAGCGCTCATCAACCACCAATAGTCAGACATCGCGCAGATGACGACACACGCTCTCGCAAGCCCCCCCAACCCCTCCACCCGCCCCCGCACAAGAACCCGGTCTTATCAAACCAGCCACCACAGAGCCAGTCTTATAAAACCAAGCACCACGAGCGTGTTTAGGGACGCACCTTAAGACTTCACGGGGGGAGCAGGCAGTTTTTGAAAAAAACGTGACCACCTTATGGGAGCAAAAAAAAAGAAATTGACGCACTTGATGAGTACAAAAAAACCTTGGCCCACCCACTCTGATGGCAGAAAACAGGGAAGTTGTAAAAAAACTTCCCGCCAAAGTCGGCGAAAAAAAAACAACTTGAACTAAACTTCCTGCTGCCCCCTCTTAAGTCTCAGTCGCGGTCACACATGTTTATGTTGCACGAAAGCACGGTATTAATCTAATATTATTACACAAGGGGCGGCCCTGTGGTCCTGAATTTCAAGTGCATCTCGTTGTCTGTGGTGTGGCTGCTGCGGTTGCTGCATCGGAGGTGCATTGCAGTATCTGGAAAACAAAAACTAAAAAAAAAAAAAATGCGTAAAACACGTGCTATACACATCAAACAGCACGTTTATTTTCCACTTCCCTTATCATCTTGCCGAATGCCCGGGTACTTCAGCACTGCCGAAACGTAGGTTAAATTCGGCAGCGGGTATTCGGGCAGTACGGGTATTTCGGAACAAACAGGACCTTCATTGAATTCCGCAAGCTCCTCGTCTCCACTGTTAAAGGAGGAGGGAACAACGGCGCAGTATGTAGAAAAGACAGGATTAACACTAAAGTGGTTTTAAATAATGCGCAATACGCAATGTGTGAAATGTAAGTGAAAATGTCGGCTTTCGTTGTCTATGGGATCAATCGAACCAAAATGTCCACGTCTCAGTAAGTCGTGTACAGATTGGGTCCTTGTAACTCTATTAATCTATGGGGGAAGATGACAACTACCGGTACTATTCAGACTAAAGGAACCACATTGGTACTGCGAACCTATCTGAGTCCCCACTTACACCTTCCGAGATTTATTAAAAAAAGAGTCTTTGAGTAAAAAAGACGATGAACTCACGTAGAATCCAATGCAGCGCTTATGACAACAAATGCCCTAATGTCTAAAATCTCTACGCCCGTTATGGAAAGTTATCAGAAATAAGCGTACGTTCCGAAATATACGCTAGTGCTATTACATATTTTTTCCGTGAAATAAAAAAAAGAAGATGAAATAATTACGAAACAATTAGTTCGTCCCAGTCGGTAAAGTTTGCAGCGGAGCAGAGGTCTTTGTGTTGAGCAGACTATTTAGAATTAGAGCGTGTTCCTGCATCGCGTGTTGGTCAGGCGTCGGTCATGAGAGACTGCTTTGATTTCCGGCTCAACTGCTTGCATTTTCTTGTTCTCCTGCTTCTTGTTCCTCCTATTACGTTTGTTGTTCATTTGCCGTTGTTTATTTTTTTTTGCGGTTTCTTTCCTCTGTTTATAGCAGGGGTAGTTGGGTGGTTGTATGTGAGTTTATCCTGATGAGAGGTGGGTGACCGGCCAATGTATTAGTTCACCTTATTAAGGCTACTATTGCGAGATCAGCAATCTTTTTTTTCTCATGCTGTTCGTTCTCCTCCTTGACTAAGTACTTCAGCGTATTATGTCAACCCTTAAAGGTGAAATATAAAAAAATAAATATTGATGATTGATTGATTGAGGAAGTCTAAGAGTAACACCATATCTTATTTGTCGAATGGAAATATTATTGTCTTATATTGGACTGGTTCAGGCACAAGTCGCTCAATTTAAAATCCATACTTAACTTTGTAAAGTATTTGTAGCTATTTTAGAAAAGTGTGTTTGAAGCCATCTACCCCCAATATTTTGTACAGGATGTAAACAAACAACCCCGACTCTTTATGTGTATGGTTTCCTTTTATTAAGAACATGTGTAATAAAATTACCTGATATAATAAAGCTGAAAAATGGTTCTATCCCTAAGTTTAATCCTAGCTTAACTTTTGATCCTAGGTCTATTTCGAATTGTAAGTTCTAGTTCTAATGCTAGTCTAGTTCTAATCCTACAATCTGAAATATTGCTTGAATCTTAATCACAAAGGTGATGGACTGAGGAAACTAGGCACTATCTAAAAACAACTCGGCTGTGCGGGAGGAGCGGCGACCCCCCCAGCATCATTATAGGAGGGGGTCTGGCCCAACCGCCAATGACAGAGAGATGATCACTCCGCCTGCGGCGCACCATTTGCACCATTTGCATTTTGCACTATCTTCATGGATTTAACAATAAAATAACATCAAAATAACAAAAATACCAACAACAACAACCACCACGAAATTAAGCAAAAAAAAAATAACAAACAAACAAACACACACACACACACAAAAAAAGTCGAGTCCTTAATAATGTCGTTTACAATAAAAGCAGTAAAGATTTATACCGAAGTTTGAGTTCGGTGGTAGCGGATTATTTCTTTAAAAAAATGCACCCTTTCAAAATCAAGATACACAACAGTTCTTCAAGTTTATAAACTCTCCTGTGCAGACCAGGGCAATCCACCACCACCACGATCATGTAAATAATCTTTTCTTACATCTTTCCTATATTAAGAGAATCTGAGATTATTTAGGCATAATAAAATACACATTTTATCCAGTTGTTTGGTAATATTTGAAAACAATTCTTAAGCGGTTTGTGCATCTATTTCCACCAGTAAAACTCTACGTTGTGCTACTTTTGTACAATCACAAATTTGGGTTATTCCGCATGTAATATTGCACACGTCTAGTCTAGTGTCAAGACTTCAATGAGCTTCATTCCGTCAGGCATATAATCCCTCAATAAAGTCTTAACACTAGACTAGGTTACACAAATCAGCAATGATGGTACTTTTTGCACTGGAAAAACCCTCCACATTCAATGACACTATAGTCAAGGCAGACCTTAGAAAAGGCCTGCGCTGAGGTCTAGTCATGATATGATGTTAATGGAAAACAGTGTTTGGAGTTGCAGAGATTAGTTCGCTGCTTCGCTTCGCAGTTTTAACTTTGCTTCGCTACGCAGCTTAACAGGGGAGACCACAAGACGGTTCTCTACTTAGGTTGAGAACCAGAACTGGCCGATCTAAGGTTTCCTTGCAGAAGTGGGGCTATCTGGAAGCAGACCAGGATACTACCTGTGGTTGTGGAACAGCACCACAGACAATGGAACACCTCTTGGTCTGCCCACTGCTGGAGCAACAATGCACAAACAAGGACCTTGCGGAATTCAGTGAAGCAGCCAGACGTTGTACCCATCTCTGGCTGGATCATATTTGAGAACCAGTGTTTGGACACGATAAGAAGAAGAAGACTAGACTAGGTTCAATATTGCACAGAATGACCAAACATTTCTCAATTTTCAATATTTCAACCGGAATATGGAATATGGATATAATGAACTTATCGACAAAGAAATGAATAACTATGTGTGGCCTTAGGTACTTATAGCCATAAATATTTACGTAAACAGACAGAAATTACAATAGAGTGGCCCATGGGGCACCGTGATACAAACTTTTGCTCAAAACATCGGAACCCATCGTCGGAATAAACTGAAATTTTGGAAATAATCTTTTCTCGTGCATATTTAGTGAACCGCAAACAAAAAATGAGGTACTAGGATGACGAAATACAACTTTAATGTGGGTTCGAATTTTGAAGTCTCTGAAACGCATTCTCTGGATGTATAAACTCAACAATTAGTAGTTAAACAAAGGAGATACAAATGGATACAGAAAGGAAAGTACAAAGCATGGAGGGTAAACAAAGCATTTGGTTGTTATTTCGGAAATAACCATTCCTTTTAAAATCTGGCAAGTCTTGCAGTATTCCTTTTATTGACATTTTTAATATACAATTTTTAATGACCTACTCGTGTAGGCTGTGGTAGTTTACATGACACCAAATGAATGGTCCCAAAACTCAACTAACGACTGCTGGCCGGTTCTGTCCGGTTATTTCTAGTTGGAAATGGTTGGTTTTCTTCTAAACAATGACACACGTTAAACCGCCAAGATGCGCTAGGCAACCAGTGGCTGAGCTTTGATAACACCCCTAACATGACAGCTCTTTCAATTTTCAATTGCTGAAAACATGTTGAACCCGTCACTTTTAACGACGGGTAACAACCACTTTACACAATAACCTTTGCAGTGACTTGTATTTTACTTCAATTTAACACAAAAAAGTGATGTAATTCTATCGCTGGTGTGAAATAAGCACTTAATAAATCAATAACTACAAAACACTTAAACTAGCTATTTATTGATTTAAAAAAATGTAAACCAGTTTTTGCTTGGAGCGCTGTCTGCGTGATACGTGTGGTGTTGTCCATACGTTCGCCGTACTCTCTGTAGAAATTGAGGATAAGTTTGACGAAGGGAAAGACAAAGAACCAAAGTTAACATTTGGATATGGTTAAGCGAGGGGTTAAATACCTGTTCGCAATGATGTACTTGATAATGCCATGTACAAACTAACTGCAAATTAGTAAAAAGTGCTTTGGCGCCGAATGATACGTAAATCGTTTTCAAAATCGTAAGCCACGCGCTTGCTCTGCTGCAGTCGGGACATTCTTAATTGTCTAACGCGTGACCATTTGTTTCAAGTCTTTGTTATAAAATGAAAAATGCAAGTATTTATATAGCTCTTTATACAATTAAGTCTCAAATCGCTCCACATTTATTCCGCTGTCACTAGGATAAGTTACATTTTCACATATTGAAAATTCGGCAGCCAATTATAACGGCGCACAGTATGGCTACCCCTAACAGCTCTCCCATTTACAACTGGGTGGAGTGAGACAAGCGAGATAAAGTATCTTACCCAGGGACACAACACGTTGGCCACGGCGGGGCTCGAACTCACAAGCTAATGATCATGGGTCTTGCGCTTTTCCACTGGACCACACGTGCTCTCTAAAGCATCACCTATGACCTGGCCTGACCTATGACGTGGCCTGGGCAGTAATAGAACCCTATCAAAGTTGTCAAAGGGCAAATGGAAATTCAAATGTCCGCAACAAGAAGAGAAACGTAGTGAAAATACGTGTATTTTATTGAAGGTCATATGGGAATTTGACCTTTGACAATTTGGAATAGAATTATATTCTATCTATTCTATAGAATTCTATAAATACAAGCTTTCTAACGATACCAAAATCTCATGTTTGATGATGTAAGTGTTGGGGTTGAGGCTGTGTACTGGGCAGTGCCTCATTTAATTTCTATAGACAAAAGGCCAAGTTATGTATTATTGAGTAATACATGTCATTGTAAAAATGCTAAACAGTGACTTGTATTTAAAGCAATTATAGCACATTTTTTGAAGAGCCCCCCCCCCAATTTTTCCAAAAAAATTGAGATTTTTACACAGTTGCATTAGTAACTGGCTAGTAAACTATACCTGTGAATGATTAAGCTCGGAGATGTCTATGTGTCGCAAACGAAGGGATTTTGTAATTAGAATAATTAATATCGGAGATCTCCGATAATAATTCAACGGCTGCTGGAAATGGCTTTCCAATATGAAATAGCTGGGAAATAGCGCCATGTACGTGTCTACGCTCATCCATTAGTTGTTTTATTGGTCCTGGCAAGTCAAGTTAGAGGTAATTTTCTTGAGGTGGCACTATTTCATCATGGACGGACATAATTTTAGCATTTCCAGCTCTGCCGTTAAGTACAATCTGGGATCCCAATTCTAATTACAAAATCGCTTATTTTATGATAACTACGCATTTTTTAGCATTCTCGTTCGCAGGTGTAGTTTCATAGATAATTACCAACATAACTGTGCAAATATATCAGATTTTGAAAATTGGGGGCGCTCTTCAAAAAATGTGCTGTTATAAGTAGAAAAGTCTGCTTACATCTTAAGTACAGACAAATAAAATAGGAAGGGTAGATAAATTGGTAATTACATATATATTAACCCTAACGCCCCATCTGTTTCTAGCCTCCCGGGAGGGACGGAGTGAAGGAATAACGGAGGACAGGAAGGAGAAAAGTCGCAATCGCCAAATCCGGCATTGGCGGGTTTTGGTGTTTGGTGCGGTTAGAGTTAGATAGCATACACCCGTTGTTCTATTCATTTCCAAGTAAATTGAATGAACGCAATGTATTAGATTTCCAGATGAAATTGATATATGTAATAGTAGACACCACATACCTCAGGTATACTCAATTTGGGATGGATATTGTATATTTGTCCTAGAATTATTTTGTTTGCATGACTTAACCTCATGGTATCATAACCTCATGCGCTAGTTCATCTATGCTTTTGGCATGTGTTTTAGACACTGACCTCTACACATGGATAGCGGGCTGCCGCACAGTCGAATTGTCACCGAGTGAAACCTCAGGAAGTTGCATTTTGACCTGCACAATGTGGCTTCACTTTATTGTCAAATTTATAGGAATTTTGTATAAGAATTGAACATCTGTGTAGAATATGTGCACCAGCAGGTGTATGCATTGTTTCCCGCCATATTGCTAAGGGGAAAGCAACTTCCTGTTGTTTCAATCGGCGACTCAGACCCGCTATCCATGTGTAGAGGTCAGTGGTTTAAGAAGGCGTATAGTCATCGCATCGTCTTGTACAATTGTACAATTGTTCAATTGTACAATTTGATTTGTGTCAGGATGTCAATCTGATAGGAACAACATTTAAGCTACGGAAAACAGATGCATCAACCTCGGGCATCAACATGATAGCTTGCGAATTCGGGTCAATTCCTCTGTATTCAAGGCCTACGACCCAACAGAATATCTCTCTCTTGTGAATGTGGAATCAGGTCTTTCAGAAGATGAATGTCGCATGGGTTCGCATCTTCCCACCAGGCATACCGCGTTCAGATTAAAATTAGCAATAATCTAGAAATTATTATAGTACACGAAAGTTGTTTACTGACCTAAAAAAGTACAACAGAAACAATGTTTGTGTTATCATATTTCTAAATGGTCAGAGAATGATGTGTCAAAAGTCTAGAAAATCAACAATGTGAAACATTTAAAATTGGGTTAAATTTTGTACAGGGGTCAAAAGTAGAACAGTTCTAATTGTTTTGAAACCTATACACCAACCTATTCATCTGATCATGAGGATTTAAAAAAAAAAGTATGCCATATCTTTTTAGGTAATAAAATATAAATAAAGGGTTAACAATTATAACTTTATGTGCAAATAATGTATCCGCCGGAAAAAAACAAAATTAAGGAACTCGGCAGCGCTTCCCCCATTATTTAGTTTTTCCGACCTCGGACACAATATTCGCCCATAAATGATATTGCATCACTCTTTATTTCTGCGATATTAGCGCAGTAATCTATAGAACATTGTAGCAAGTTTAATCACTTCAATAACAGAGCGAGTCCAAAAGCAAACAAATTTTAACCCACTTTTGGCATCTTTAAGTTATATCTCCACGTATGCGCTATCATCTGAAAGATTCTTTTATTAGCTTTTAATTTATTGCAAGAGTCATTCCTATCTGGTTTAGGGCGAGCTACAGCGTGTCCCAAAATAAATGCAATCCTCTAATATGGTGCTATAATTTCAAAATTACTTTAAACATTTTGAAATGTTGCTTCATTTTCATAAAACCTAACAGTTTCTCCACCTACTGTTCAAACTTCATCTGATTTGCTTCATTGGTTTTCAGAACAAAGGTGATTACGTAAGTACACCACAATTTAAGTCATTCCAAGTTTGACACAATAACACAATATGCAAGCCTTGACACAATCAAGGCATGTTTAAGTTTGTGGATGCTTGTTTTTTTCATTCTCCTGTCTTTCCTTATTCTTACCTCTTTATTTTGGTTCAATTAACTCAGTATATCCTTGTCAACTAAATATTAAGCTTTTAAAGACAACCTATCTTTGACAAGTAAGGGAAATGTTCCATGTTCACAGTGAATGTTCATAATGACATCTGTCATAGCGTTTGATGTAACTCACGTTTGATTTTCAGTGGTTATTTTTTGTTTGTTTGTTGTTGTTGTTGTTTTCAATCAAAATGGTTCATACCAGAACCAGGAAGTCGCCAACACCCATCAATATTATTTCCATTGATTTATATTTAATCCCTCCAGTGCTATTTACAATATTCACACGGATTTGTCACATATACCAACGGTAAACAGGTTAAGTTTGTTTGGCCAAGTTGCTAGGTTACTATTCTAAATATGGGTGTAGGAAAACACTGTAGGCACTACAGACGATAAAAGAGCGTGGATAAAACAACACCGACAATTGTTTTAGTAAATTATTTTGAAAAAAAACAGCAGATATGATTAGCACCTGGAGATTTTTGTAATTGAAAGACATTAAATCAAACTTTTCAAGGTGAACCTGCTTCAAGGATCTTCGGCAAACTTAGAATGGGGTAATTTGAGGTAGGGTTGCATAATAGCCTTTGTTTTAAAAACCAGTGAACCGTATCAGACAAAAATCAGACAGGCTATACGAAAATGTATTGCCACTTAGAATCTGATATAAAATTTGAATAATTCTAATTAATTTTGAAATTATAGCACTAACTGCAAGGATTGCATTTATTTTGGGACACCCTGTACAGTCATCTGAATAAAGTAGTCGGTCGTGTGCTCTGTCCACGCAATCACATCAAAATGCATCGCTTTCAGCGAAACAAGAGAAAATCGGGCTATTTACTGAATGTAGAAAATCATTGACGGATTATACGCAAAAATGAAGTCTTCCTAAACAATGTGAATGCTATATACAGCAAGTTAAAACTAATAAAATACGTTTTCCATTGGTAACACATATGTTAACATAATATGTTTCTTAAAGATGCAAAATGGTGGATACAAACGGGGGTCTATTTTTTTCCTGACTCACCCTGTATAAACTAATCATCTGAAAAATGGAGTAACTTGATAGGATTTATCTGATTCTGGAATCGTTGAATGGAAACATACCATACGGAGAAACAAACATTAAAAACATTAGTGAAAACCGTTCGAGGGAAGCAAATGTTTTAGTATTGTATTTTAAGGCCAAAATATGCACATTCTTAAAAAATAACTGGTCTTTAGACCATTAGGATAGCCATTTAAATTTAACATACGCATAGACACATCCCTATCATTATTTTGGCGGCGGTTTGCGACACTTACTGCCACGCATTTACATGGGAAATTAGTGGACAAAGCTCAAAAGCGACTCCTTGAATTGAAAAACTGTAGCATGGCATATACCGAACCGAATTATCGTCTCAGTAAATTAAAGCTGCATGGGTGACCCGATCATGACCCATAGGACAGTGTGTGTGTGTTAATTAATATGGTCGAACCAGGGCCATACGCATTTTGTTTGGTGACCTAACCCCCTATAATGGTCCAATTGTTGGACTTTTAGAACATTTCATCACCAATTTTGGACTTTTTTTGTGGAGGGGGGGGGGGGCCAAGGGGTGCGACCGCAGCCCCTACGTACGGGCCTGGGTCGACCACATTTGAAGCTTAAGATGGCTTTGTTCATAACACCAAAAGGAAACATTTCCGGGGCCTTACATTTCACCGGGATGATGAGGAAAATGTGAACTTTCTTCTGAGAGTAAAGTGGGGAGACGAGGACGACATTGTATGTCGATCGGGTCACCCACCTTTAAAGCTAACAAAATAAAGCGTTCCAAAAATACCACAGATGCATCTGCATCCAAAGGTGCAGAATGTTGGATGAAATCAGGGTCTATATTTGACTCAAAAGCACACATTTGTTTCCCGCCTAAAGTTAATTGTAGATGCAAGTAGTGTCAGGCTCTCGAATTAAACAGACATCAGCGCAGTACGCTTAAATCGGTACAGGCATGTTTAATGAGTCGGGAGAATACCAAGAAAAGGTACAAAATGTCACTAAGTTTCAGATTCAAACCTTGTCCCTGAAATCTGTATTCCATAAGCAGGGATTCAGGTTACCGTGTCAGGTTCTTAAAATCCCATAATGCATCAATTCAGACTTAATTGTGAGGAAAATTAGATTAAGGGTCAAGTTGTAAAAACAAAATGCTATAAATGATTCGACCAAAATCAGTAATCAAAACAACCGGTCCGGCATACAATTAACTATGAAATACACCGTGAGCTTTCAAAAAATAATTATATTCCTTTATGGAAATAATTGCAACAATTTCTAGAGAAACATAACAATATAAAATCTGTACCTGATTTGGTTTATAATGGATGATTAAAAAAGGTCATCAATTGCAATTTTGAGCAAAAACGACGACAAAATCCCAATAATGAAGGGGGAGTGCTATACGAAATGTAATATTATTACTTCAACACAATCATGGCAATACACAATTCTCAAAACATATACATTAACGGACAACCATCATTAGCGTTTTCAATATACTTCTAGAAATTAAAAAAAACATCAAGCAGTATATGTAAATCAGACCAAAGAAAATAAAGACCTTATCAATTACTTTATGTTGCTACCGTGCGTTGTGCAAATATAGGTATTTTTGGCGTGTGTTTTAGTAATATACACACAGTACACTGGCAGGTGGCGTACAGGACAGCGAATATGACGCTAGCTCATCAAATTTGCAGAGTTCACACTTGATTCTCTCATGATCACACTTTTAGAGAGGAGGGTTTTATTTCCCGTTGTTTCTGCAAACTAGCGCTTGCTTCTGTCGGATCGGAAGGATATCAGGTCGTCTACTGATTAAACAGGCGAAAGTGTAATCTTATCATGTACAAATATCCAGTGTCTGTTTGTTAAAGGGAGCATGCTTTACACCTGACCATGCTGAAGTTCTTCTCTCCTATCATACGCTTCTGCTTGTCATTTTTTCTAGCCCGTCAATTTTGTGGCGAAGATTTAAGAATGGACAGGAGGCCACCTTTACCAGCATTTGTTTTTATTTGTCACATTTACGACCATATGGAGCAACTAATAACTAATGGGTTCTCAATTGTATTAGCTGAAGGGCCAGAATGCTGAAATATTTGAAAGTTCCCTACTTGAGGGTCATTTTACACTTGAATTTCATATGTTTCCCTTTATATTCTAGAGCAAGTCGAGGGCCAAAAATCAATGGTTGGCGGGCTATATTTGGCCCGCGGGCAGCCTATTGAGAACCCCTGAACTAATTGGTCGCAATTAAATTATAGGGTAGGTGCGAAGGGTATAATGCAATTATGCCCGCTAATCGAATAGTTTAGTCCAGAACTCAAGAATCCAATGAAATCCCAGCAGGTTATTAGTTCCATCGAGATTCGAACAAGGGGCCTTTTGAGGAAAGGAATGCAACCATTAGTCCACACTTTCGCACCATAAAATTATGTCATTAGAAGACCCTTTATTTTGTCTACATGTCTCTTTGTTTTGTCTTTTGTTTGTTTGCTTGTTTGTATATTGCTTTTGTTTGTCTGTTTGTTTACTTGTATATTTTGGTCGTTTGTTTGTTTGTCTTTTTTTTCGTGAAAGTAAAAAAAGACAACCTTTTCATCAACCTCAATTTACTAACGGAAGCAATTATGAAAGATATGTTAAAGATTTACTCTAGTAATCGCGAATGAAACCAAATATTAGAATAATTCAGAGAATATGTCTTGGTCTTCCGGGGAACCATTCTGACATGTTAAATCACCACACTTATTGAATTACACTCCAACTTCTCTTTGCAGTTTCCTTGTAACAAAGTTCATTTCAACAAGACATGATAAACGTGTGGATCGTTACCAAACTAAACACGTAATTGATGTGAATGTGGTCTGTTCATTAGTTGGGTCATCTGGAGCAACTCCGTGACCGTTGAGAGCAGAGCATCATTTCTCAGTGGATTTGTCTTCAATGAAGGTTAATGAACGAATCAAGCGGGGTGCCCCGCGTAAAAGTGCGGGCGAAATCCAGAAGGGGGCAAATCCATAATAATGCAATATAAAAGATTAAGCTTCGGTGATGACCTTTGACATTTAACGATGTTTGTCTTATATCGCCGTAACCATAGGTTGTAGGCAATACAAACTATACCTTTTTTAATCATTGTAACAAGGCGAACACTTTGGTTACCTTACATCAATCCAAGCATTTTTCACTTTTTGACCCCTGTATTGTGGATTTTAACCACCCCGCCCCTCCTGGATTCCACTAATTTGATCATTAACCTTCATGGAAGACAAATCCACTGAGAAATGATGCTCTGCTCTCAACGGTGACGGAATTGCCCCAGATGACCAACCCAACTATATACATTGTATTAATTTATTACCTACAACTTATTTTTGTGTGAGAACAAACACGCAAGCAAACAACATTTAATTGTGTATAACGCTGATGATTAAGTTATTTCTGAAATAGAACGTGTAAATAAACCGCGTTCTTCCAAAAAGCCGACAGAAAATAGGCAGTAAACAACGTTTTAAAACTTTATTTCAAGTCCTAATTGTTATGAAGTTGTATGTTCATGCAAAATGTTTTAGCAATCACAGGAACCTGTTTGGTATATTTCAAATACAAACAAAGAGTAATGACTTAAATATGATGGAGCATCATCACAAATGACATATGTTCCTCACATTTTGAAAAATTGTCCTGACTTGCTTTACAAAAGAAGATGTTTTCTTATAATAATAATACCAAATGAAGACGAACGCATGTACATATTCTTATAATAATTTCGACTTCAAATATTCTAAGTTATTCACTATTTTCTGTCCACTTCTTTTTGGGACACACAGTACTTTTGACGTTCACACTTAGCGGACACCACTGATGAACGCCTCTTCACTTCGTCATACAAAATTATCCCCTGGCGATCTGTAGCTGTAACAATTAGTTCTACATTCGTAAAATGGTTTGAATCTCTAAATACTTTTGTAATCTTTAAGCAAAGTAAAAAAACAAAGTTAATTATATTTATATTGATTGAAATATTGATTGAATTTGACAGAGTCAGGAATGGTACTGCAAAATCATCAAATACATAACTCCTTCCCGGGCGTAATGAAATCGACAGATAGGGGCATACAAGAAGCGCACATCGGTTGTATTGTGATAACATTGGCGTGATATTGATTATCACGTATGCTTATCGACTCATTAACGAATGTTATTTCCGCGAGGAGTGGCAGTGAAAGAAACTCTTAGGCTAAAAGTAGACAATTGACTTTAAGTGACTATGCCAGACATTCGGATAACGAAAGTGGGAAAAAAAAAGTTAATTTCACGCGTTATTACAAATTCTATATATTGACGGGCACCCCAAATCAATGCAGACCACGTATTAAGACGCCACACTTTCGTCAATTCAAAAATCCTAAACTTTCGTAATATCACACCTTTCCGAATTGGAACGACACGAGTTAAAAACTTTTACTTTGGTCTATGATATAGATGGCTTGAAACAATGGGGATCTGCACTGTAATCTCTTGCTGGCCGGTTCATTAATTCACCCTAACGCCGAAGCTGTTTCTAGCTTATGTCCCGGGAGAGAGTAAAGGAATAGCGGGAGAGAAGGAGAGAAAAGTGCGAATTTGGGTCGGGCTCGAACCCGTGCTCATCACTGGGGATTCTTCTTTGAGTATCCACAAGTCATTGGAATGGCTTGAGGTGGTGTCAGGGATTTCTTCAACTGAGTAAGCTGATCCGGGGCCGGTGCATCCCTCGTGACGCTCTACCATGGCCCATACCACGCTACGACGGTATCGCTGACCCGGACACAAGTTCGTGCCCATGTGTCTTAGTTTGATGACATCATCGCAACATTCCGGACATTTTTTTCTTACACAGTGATGCGGTGTTTTGTAGATTGTGGTGGCGCTATGGTTAAACCTTTCCAACATTGCAATCTGTTATAGCACATGACTTTGCGACTGGTTCCGGTCATTTTGTGAAGAGTGATAAACACTACACTGGACTTAGTTTGAATCAATTGATTATTTTTCCATCAAACGGGGCACAAGGCGTCATGCTAATTACTATATAATTTTCTTGACTTTCTTTAATGAGGTCGTTTTTCCCAGCTTTGCTATACCGTACGATGTCATAGTTTTCCCTGGAAGTGGTCTATCAGTCCAACACCCTTCCCAATCCGCAAAATAATAAGTAATACATAATACATACAGACATACATATACACAACGCACATACATACAACATCACGCATACATACATACATACATACATACATACATACATACAATACATACATACATAATCCATTCACGAGCTACTGTGGGAGTTTTACTGAAAAATCTCTTAAAAAAACACTTTTTTAGCCATTTTTCAGAAAAATCCACTTGTGTCAAACTATAAAAAGAAAATTTCACACCTATTATTTTTGAGAGTTTTTCTCTTTCCTCTTTAAAACGACACTTTTTTAGACATTTTTTTTTATAGATTTTTTTTTCAGTTTTTTTCATTTTTTTTCTAGTTTTCTCACTTTCTTAGCCAAGAGGATTGCGCCGCAGGCCTATATAGTTCTATAACTAGAAAAATCCTTTTTCTACTCTTGTCGAATAAACCTCACTATAGATTAACAGTTTATTCACGTTATAGGGACATTCGTACATAATAACTCGAGTAAAAATACTCTCACAATGAAGAAAAATAACACCCACAATGTAAAACATACACTCAGAAGGTCTCGCTTATAATGAAAAAACATCTCAGAAGGTATCTCTGTAAGTACAGACAGACAGACAGACAGAATACAGATACCATACATACTATACAGAGAACGTGACAGACATACAGACTAGTACATGACAGAAAGACATACATACAGACATACATACATACTAGTACTTACATGAAAGACTACATACATACATACATACAGTAAAATACATACATACATACATAACATTACACACAATTGACAATATATGAAGACAGTTAATTCAGACAACAAGTAAAATGGTTTAATGGCGACTTCTAATGGACAAAAAACCATCATTCTTAGAAGCGATACTTACCAAGAGAGATACGACATTAACACACATTGCGGGTTTCTCACTAATCAGTTTTTGAAAACGATGTGGCGTTTCTTTACATTTAAGTACCGCTAGATTTGGTTTTTTTATGTCTATCTTGAATATGTAAGTCCACCAAACATGCGATAACGTTCAAATTTGAAAGGATTGCGTTTCTCTATATTACGATCTTGTTGGAGAAGTATTTTACATGACGTTGGACTTGACAGTGGAAGGCAACCCCAAAATAACTTTGATAATTTGATGAATGTCAACAATAGCTTGATATACTATAACCAACCGTCGGTGATTTATAAACAACAAGAAGTGGGTTTGTGTTTTAAAAACGAACGGGACTACCTTGAACTTCCAATTGAACGGAGATTTTGCTGCTATCAGTTTATCCAAAACGTTTTATATTTTGTCCTTAGTTACAATGGAATCTTTGGCTATTCTATTTTGGAAGAACTATTCCTGACTCTGTCGTTTTCTCCGAATATTGAGTCAAACACTGACGTCGGATAATGTAATTG
Organism: Ophioderma brevispina; assembly: GCA_023653785.1. Classification (NCBI taxonomy): domain Eukaryota; kingdom Metazoa; phylum Echinodermata; class Ophiuroidea; order Amphilepidida; family Ophiodermatidae; genus Ophioderma; species Ophioderma brevispina. The sequence continues at coordinate 26,344 of JAMKCH010063470.1, forward strand.
TTGCTTTTTAAATACATATACTTCCAATGAAAATCATGGTAATATCAGAAGGTAGACCAATAATAATATCTTTCCATCCTTCATTCTTTTCCATCATTCAACCGCTTTCTTCCTTAAAGGCACCCGAAAGTGGGAGAAATAGTTGAATTTTGCAGGAATAACTTAAAAGTAAAGGAATAAGGAATAATGTTTTTATAAGTTATCGTTTCCAACTAAAAAATGACAGAAAATGAGGAAACATGGGTGTTCAAGGATTTGAATCTCCCTTCAGTTACGTGTTGTAGTATTGAAAGTGTCCGTATGGACAGTAATGACTATAATATCTGATTTTGTACGTATTAAGTTGATTTTGGTCTTATAATCTGCATGGTATGTTAGGATACCTATCCTTCTTCGTATTTCTACTTTCGTTGCTCTTTCTTATTTTGCTTCTCTTTCTTTCGTTTACTTTCTTGCATTTTTTACTGCTACTACGTACATTTTTATCTTAATCTTTCTCACTGGGCAGAGTACAATTCTAAATGTATTTGTTTTTGATAGCTCATATACTTCCCTTTTCTCAATCGCTCGAACTTTTCAAAAATCCCATCTGTAAAAATATGAACTAATTCATAATGAAAACACTTCATGTACTTTTAATTCAACTAAAAAGTAAGACAAACAAATTGGCAACGTCTTATTGAGTTTGCATCTCGTAAGTACACTCAAAGAAATGATGGCATTCATTGAGTGGCATATATGTGTCTCCTTGAAGCACCGATAACTAGACAGGCATCGAGTAAATTCCAGTGCAAACAACTGCGAGTGATCGGGTATGGTCTGAACAGCCTACAGTAAGAGTACTAGAGGATCTGAAATCAATCATTTTCTGTTGGAAAATTGAAGAGTTAAGTTGAAGAAGTGGCTAGGTTCATCAGCTGCCGTTTGTCATATAATGAATACTTCACATGTATTTTGGAATCAATATAACTAGTTTGAGACTTGTAGTATTGAAATCAATTATCAGTACTGTGTAAGGATACGAGTGTCAACGTTTCTGCCAATGATCGTTTTGGTTTGTACTTTTCAAGGTAGCTCTAGTATAAAACGGCCAATGTTATGCCTGCATGCATTTACCTCCGGTACGATTACGGCCTTCTTACAGGATCATCTAATTGTTTTATTACGTAATATACTTTCTACATTAATTAAAAAAGAATTCTCCCTTTTCTTATCCCAGTTCCCCTCCTCCTTCACTTTCTTTTTTTGACCGCCAATCCATGCCTGCCATTCGTTATGGCCCCAAGTAGTTAAAACTCTAACAATCATTGCCCAGTGTGGTAACAGTCAGGCCCGACCGAGTTCAACGACCCAGAGCACCTAACATGTTTTCAAACCATTTCTGTTAACTGTCTATACCAATGAAGACGCCTTTGTGTCTGTATTTTCCCAGCAGTGCATAATGTTTTCTCAACTTTGACTGAGATTGTACTCAACAGAAACTAATATTCCACATTTAATCTACATCGAGTAAGATTTTTTAGAGTCATAAGTTTTTCTTATAACCCTACGAAACTTCTCAAATAGGTTGGCATGGTACCATAACAAGAATACAGGGGAACTACTTTACACAATAAGGCGCTCTAATGAGGGTAGATTTCATAACCTCTTGGACACAAAATACGTTATCACTTGCATGTACTTCGTAAAGGTTGGGGAATTTGTCTATATTTGTCTATTGGATGGGCAATTTAGTTAAAACGCCTATTCGACAAATAGAACTCTGTCTCAGAAAGAATGTAACATATTTTGCGCATAAACATCTCGTGTATGGAGTACTGTTGAAAGGCAACAAATGATCCAACGTCTATTGTTGAATTCTGTCCTCACGTAATCCACAGAGCATGAGGCAGCAAATCTACCTGGAACACTTTCTTCATTACAGGCATGGCTTGTTTTCTGAATGCATTGACAGAATCCGTACCATTAGGCTGCTACCTCTGCCAAAAAGTCATCCTATAGCAAATTGGCGTTGCCCGTCTCTGGGGTACAACCTCATTATTCTGTCCCAATAAACAACCTCATTTTAATTCGGTTTTTAACTCCTTTTCTCTCCTCTCTCTTTCTCTTACCCACAAACCGTTTTTTTCACAAGCTTTTATATCCTGTTTGAGGCACATAAGACCTCTAGGTTCGATTTCAATTCACCGTCATATAAAATGTATTACGATGCTCATTTTTGCCGCTAGGGGAAATGTACACCAAGTAGATACAATGAATGTTGATTTTTTTGGCATGTGTAATACGTCTTTTGAACATTTTAGAGCTGCAACATTGCGTGAAAGGAACGCGTGATATAAGAGTGAATACAAAAACACCTCAATGAGACAGATTATACTATATAAGTTGAAACGCAACCAATTTGCCAAAGCTTAAAGACGAAAACATGGATCGCTTGCAGGTATCTCATACGAATGTGGACATTCGGGCATGTTAGCATGATAAAGGCTGTTAAGCAAAATCGCCTACATATTAGCTAATTAGGAAGTGGCATTCCCATGCATACAAGAAAGTAAAACAATTAAGAGACTGTAACCCAACACCATCAGTGGCGCTTAACTACTAAAAACACCAGTACAATAATTAATTTGTTGGTACATTTACTGATTACCTGTACGCGAAGATGGGTAGATTAAGACGAATTGTATCAGCAGGGAGAAGGTTACGTCTGCGTTAACGCAGTTAACGTGTTAGACAACTGTGAACGCACTTTGAATGAATCTGCCTAGGTGGTGTATTGCCAAAACAGGAGACTCTGTTCTTGTGAAATTACCAATGCCATTATGTTCACTTTCACAGCCTGCATGTTGAAGACATGGCTTTTTAATTTTACTTTCATTATTCAATCATACAATGCATGCTTACAAACCTAGAAATAGAACACTACGTGTGCTGAATAGTATGTATAAATAGAATATGCCACAAGCCCATGGAGAAGTTTGTCACTAGGGTTATGTTTCCATACACCTCATTCTACACAAAAGAAGAGTATTTCTTGATCAATCAGAAATAATATTCATATGTTATCGTAGAATGACCAAGAGCAACAGATTTCAATTTAGTGTTTTAGGTGCAACCACCGTTCGGTGACATTCTTTTTCAAAGCCTGGATTTTCAGATAGAGTATTTCCTAAGCAAAGCCAGAAGAACCTGGCATGTCTTCAAGAATGGCGGATTATGCGTACCGATGCAGTCGTCCCAGAGGGGGCAAAATTTCCAAGTCGTCCCGCCAGAGGAGGCAAAATTCATAAATCGTCCCGGCTTTTGCTCAAATGAGGTCTGAACTTGACGAAATGCGCGCGTAGCGCGCGAAAATCGCCAAATTTACTTTAATTTTGCCCAAACTTAGGCTAAAATTGGTCGAATTCCCCGAAAAAGAGGGATGAAAATGCATATTTTGGTCCATATCGTCCAGCTTTTTCGAGCCAGAGGGGGCAACTTGCCCCCCCTGCCCCCCCGGTCGGTACGCCACTGGGACTATGTGTGCTGCTCACTCTATCACTGTACGTATGGAAAATGACCAATCTACGAGATACTGTATTAAGGGGGGGGATTCGAGTACCCCCCCCTCCGTCTTTCACTTCACTCCATCAAAATAGAGCTTTTAGTATTACAAGAAAGTTACACGTTTTCCTATTATCCCAGTGAAATTTTAGGCCCAGGAAATGATTTCAAGTCATCTATATTTTCTGTGATACATATGGATTAGACACTCAACAGATTCCCTACCTTTTATTGGGTTATAGAAATAACTTGAAATGAAAACAAAAGGTGATTTGTATTATGCTTATATTTCAATAGAAAACAGGCTGAATTTCCTATTTGCTCCTATAGGAAATTAAAAATTTCACAATTTTTGTACCAAAGAAAGAGTTCTCAGCTTAACCCTTTCAGATGAGGATATTTTTGATAGAAAGTTTTAAACCAGTGCCAAATCAGAATTTTCAGGGTTTTTTAAGTGACACCTGTTATTTGAAATCTCTCGTTGCACCTTTAAAATACACACCACTAAATTGGCCCTATATTGGCCAATTTAGTACACATTTTATTTGTTCTATCCAAACGGATGGTCCAAAATTTGTAATCAGATGTTTTTGGTGATATGCGTTCATGTGAGGAAGAAAACATCATATAAAAAAAAAAACAAACATGATCGGGTCACCCACCATTAATGCAGAAATGGAAGGTTTTGAAATTTGTCTTAAGTGATGGAATGAAGATCATGTTCAACATTAAAAAGGTTAATCAGTCTTGTCACAACCAGGTAATCCACACTGTGATAATATTTGTAATGCCAATCTCAGTCAAGAAGCCTGTCAAATCACAAACTGTTGTGTACAGTGATTAAGCCTTCTGTGCTGGGAAAAGCGTATCCATTATGTGCAAATAAAACGCCAGTCTTCAAGGTAATCCTCATTGATCTATCTATTGCGTGGAATTTTCCCAAAATCAAATATGTGATGTCACAACATTCCTGCAAGGAGCAAGAATTTGCATAAAGGGCACATATATATAGGTGCATTTTCAAAAGGTATTCAAGACTTTCATTTAAAATTAATATAAACTAATTAAGGTAAATGAACATTATCATTCCTCCAGGTTGTGAAAATACTTTAACTTAGCTAATTATGACGTAAAATTTTCCGCAATCACATAACGACGTATATATTTGTTGAAAATCTATTCTGCGCAGGCTCATAGCATCGCACCTGCATTTTAAAGTGACGTATTTGTGCGACGTATTTCTTAGTTCACGGTAGAGTTGCTATTATGTCATTTCCACATAGTAACGTATTTGCACAAACGCGTCACATAACGACGTATTTGCGCGACGTATTTGTTATTTACATGTTAAAATTGCTATAATAGTGACGTATTTTATTTAACATCATTCTTTTAGCATATCTAAATTAATTGGAAGTTGATTAGGTATATATAATTCAAATTTATATTTTGGCGATTTTCCACTAGGTTTTATTAAAATATATGTTTTAACTAACAGTAAATTAAGATCAAAGCCGTTTTCTCGAAATGCGTATTTTGCAAATACGTCACTATGTGACGCGACCGACGATAGTAGCCAACAATGTAAAATATTCACAGAATAATATTGTGCTGCCAGAACATCGGTCGGCCTGAGGATGCACCTTCAGAAGGTGTGAAATTTTTGCTACTCACAAAAACGTAAAGTCCAGTTGAACAGAATGTAATACGAATGCATTTAAAGTTAACGTGTTGTCTCTCTCTCTCTCTCTCTCTCTCTCTCTCTTTGTCCATGTTTTCTTTAAATGTATTGGCACATTGTGTTCTTTGTAATGAAGCTAAATTACGCTACATCTGTGAAGGTATCATTTGGTGGTTTGGTTTTCTTTGCATTTCTCTACCCACTTCTTTATTAACCTATTCACCAGCAATCTACTTGCATGGAACAATCAACTTGCAGGTGCCATTACTAACAGACAACACAACTCACTTCAAGGAAAACAAAACAATAGCAAAAGATTTGCTTTGAGGTAAACTCCAGTTAAACCTGTGTGATGAAACCCATCGTCATATCACACATTAAGTACGACATCTCAATACCTTGCAGTGACATAGAAATAAGGGCATTTTCTTTTGAATTACACGGCATTCCATACAATTGATATCTGGCGAAGTACACGTACCAGGACGCACGTATTTTCATAAGCGGTGTGTCCAACTAATATAGTTTATCAGGAGAAATATATTTTGTTATTACATGATTTGCTCTGACTCTTTAGGCAAATCAAATTTATCTAACAAACTGCTTGGTGTTTCCTTAAAACAGAACTATAATTGGAATATTTGCTGATGGGAGTATTATTGAGCATTTGTAGAGACACCCAGGTGGGATTAACGAGAAGTTGTTACTTCGTGTTAAATTTAGTTAGATGTTGTTTGCATTTTGATAACATGTACCAATTGGAAATGGTTAAATTGGCCCTCCTTTTCACCTCGCTGAGCCTCACGCGGTCCGTATCTCTTTTTGGTCATCAGGAACTACAGTAAATAATATTTGCAAGACGCTCACGAAGTACTCTCGAAAATCATGAGATAAAACAACGGTAAAATGCGGAGGTAGCGCCATCGCTTCATCAACCTTATACCCGAAAGACCACTAAGTTAGTTTAAACTCGTCTGCCTTGTTGACGTTTTTGACCTGCGAGGTGATTTCCTCGTCACGATCCTTGAGAGGCGGAAATGCCTTTCGCGGCAACTCACAACACTTAAACACTGGCCGCTTTTGGGCAAAATTAATTGTGTTTGAATTATTTTCTTTCACTACTCTTTCTCTCTTTCTGTCTTTCTGGCTTTGTCAATTCAATTGGGTAATTATGTGGTATCCCTGGCCTCAAAATAATGAACAGAATTAATTTTAAAAAAAACGAACCGAGGCGTTGAAGCCTTTAATGTGTTTTCAAGAATATTTCAGTCACTTTTAACTTACACGACAGAGTGTTTTAGAACCACTTTTTAATTAAATATCAAAACAAAAAACCTGATACCCAGAGACATTTTGTAAGCGTCATAAATTACTTGGAACTAGAACGCTGTGTCCTAACACACGTCTTTATGACGGATTGACTGGTTGGTTATTGTCAGAGAAACACTGAACAATAGCTGACGCCTGACCTCATAAATGGGATGGTTTAAAGCCGCAACATTGCTTCCGCACAAACCCTTCAGACATTAACCCCGGCAATGGGCAGTACAGAAGGGCGATAGATTCACACCCCATAAAAAGGGTTTGTGTTTTGTTTTTATTTAGAATTAAATAAACGCAAATTATTTTTTTAACATGTATCAGTACTAATGAATAGTAAAGATGTTCAGAGTCTGTCCCTAAAATAATAATCTTTATGCGCATCCCAACTCTTTTTGAGGTGCAAATACATCATTCATCAGTACGTATCGTGCATTAAGTGTGCACATCAGTGGTTATACAAATAACAACTGTAAATGCGATGGACTCGGCACACACACTTAACTGTCTATTGGTAAACTCCTATTTTTACCATCATTACAGCCTATGGGGCCCCATGTCCTTCTAGCTGTTGTTTTTGTTTCCCCATTGGGGGCTAGGGGAACCCAGTGTAAATTAATAATAAATTATTATTTAAATCATAAACCAACCGCCTGTTTCCGTAAATAAACTGGCACATGTTTCTTGAAAATGAATAAAATATCACTATGAATTCCATTTCCCCAATATCAGTGAACCAATTGATACAAAAAGACTTCAGCAAACAATGCAGTTAAAGATGTTCAATCACCGGCCCGGTAGGCTGTGGAGAAAAACCACTTCAGATTCCTTTCTCTGGGATTGCAGGACAATTGTGTGTACGGGGCGGATCCAGGATTGAAAAACATCAAATCCGGGGGGTCTTAAAGGCTGTAACTGGTCAAAAAATAGCTCAATATGGCTGTTTTGGCAAGAATTTGCAAATTTGCCGGGCGGCGCGCGCCCCTATCCGCCCCCATCCGGATCCGCGCCTGATATTGTCTCGAAACTGAAAATATATCAGTTTGTTATCACTTTTCCAATTTAGACTGAGTACATTTTTTCATGACGTAAGCACAAATTACTTATCCTCAATCACAACAAAATCGTAAACTTCTATAGTGCGTCTTCGATTAGTTGTGACCATATTTTTCAATCATTTTGTTCGAAAAGGAAAAAAAGAACGAACCAACATCATGAGAGAATGTTTACCATTGTTACTGGGCAAGCTTTGCCTAACAACTTTGTGCAAAACCAAAATCCGTAACTTCTTGCTTAACTTCATTTCTATTTTCCCCAATTTACCACCACCCGGCGCTTTCAGAAAGAATTAAATTATGTCAACGACCGATATTGTAATGTAAAACTGATTAGTTATGTGAAAGAGGACGAGTATTTTTTGTTACTCAACCCGAATCATTGAGGTGATAACACCTGGCTATACAATGGTTCCGCATACTGGGCCCATTGTAATATCTTTAATCTTCATGGTTTGCTTGAATGTCTAATAATACATATCCATTGGTCTCTGATATGGGGAAAAAAAAAAAGAAATTTATGTGACATTTTTATTCATTTTTTCAGAAAATGTGGCCGTTTTATGTTGCGGGAAGAGACAGTTATGTGAAAATTTTTTTAATAATTTATTATGAATTACACTGGTGTTTCCCCTAGCCCCCTATGGGGACCACAGAAGTGATGATGACCTTAACATAAATCAATCATCCTTAATCGTTTTTGCAACAAGACCTAATCATCCGAGAGCATTGGACATAATCTAAAGTATCCAAAAACTATGCAGTACATGACTTCATCATTTCTATCACCGTGCCACGTTTCGAAGTTCATTGACTATCTGTTTTAGTCTGTAAGTGGATTAATGAATTTTGTTGCCCATCCCCCGGACAGACATCCATCCAGCGTTCACCTTCATGACCACCTATGCCCCAAACAAAATGTTGGGGGCAAAAACCTTTGCGAAGCACAACAACAACAGTGTCGCTTGGCCCATTCTTTGTGTAACACCAATCATGCGGGTAACGACACATAATAGACCACTACATGTCTAGGCTAGATACTCTTACCTTACATGGAACGTTTTAAACTGCGGTTCATGGTGTGTTGATCCTCATTTGTTCTTTTATTACTACCGCTGTAATTGATGATGTCATAGTAATGCATTTGATGTAAATAACAGACTTGATTTTTGGGTTATGAATTTATTTTCCTGCAAGACGAAGTCATTGGCAACTGGTAATTAGTGGATCAACCTATTCGGGATTTTACACGTAACCTGCACACTTAAAATAATGGGACAACTGTGCGTTATTCCGTGAAAGGTTCCCAATCTATAATGTGTTGCAGATAAGCTGGATATGTTTTCGGAAACTCCCTCATAATTCTGGACTTCCCTATTTTACGCAATTCGGTTCAAAACTTTTCCCCAAAATAACATTATCAAATCGATCCGGGTATGTTTAAATGGCCCATGTGAGATAAGAGTGTCTGGCCTCTAATAGTCTTATGTCTGATGTGTATTATTCTAGAAAGCATGCTCTGGCGTTACAAAAGACTAGCAGAAAGTGTTTCCAGGGTGTCTAATGTGGCCATTTTACTATTGTTCTTTATCGTCTTAATCGCATCTTAAAATGGACACAAGTACAACCATCTATTCGCACCCGCTTTCCCTACTCGATACCAATCAAAACAGGAGCTTTGCACTCTCTCCCACGCAAATGCACAATAAGCTCTTTAATGGCGAGGAATGACCCGTACAAATGAACACAAAGAATACCAAAATGATGTCCCATGTCCGTGAAATGGCATTTTAAACTCCATTTAGGATATGTGTAGAGTCGTTTATACGGCAAAATCGCAACAGCTTAACTGAGTCATGGACACGTCCAATCCATATTCTATTACTGAATCCTTTCATCCCCTCCTATTAAAGGACGCGTTATCTTCTTAGTAATCGCCAATGTTCTACACATAAACACTATCATGTTCGAGCCAACCAAATCCTAACATGTCAAAGATATACAACCTAATGTTAGATATCTGAACACATCTCAGCGTTAGGCGTTAGACACTTCAACGCTAGGACGTGCTACATTTGAACATATCTTTCTCTGATAAAGGGACGATAAAACTCGGACCGCGATCGATGTTTTACCCCCTTCTCGCAGGGGCATACGTCATTTCAGGCTAATAAACGGGAGTTTCCGTAACCTGACCCATCTGACACACATTTTTCTGACACAACTTATGAATTCGGAAACCTTAACGGAATAAACCTGTGCTTTATTCCGCGAAGGGTTCCGAAGTGTGTGAGAAAAAAGGTGTGTCAGATGGGTCAGGTTACGAAAACTCCCCTAAGAAACGGTTTCTGGTTTTGAACGAACCTCCGTGAGTACAATGAATGGTTTTAATCGGATCAATAAGATGTTTTGCACACCATAAAATCACTTTTAACTAATGAAACTTATTCCCAGGTCAGTATTTATTGGGGTAAAACTATATTTTGCAAGTGTTACCCAAAAGTGGAATGAATAGATCTTGTGTTCTACCCCACAAGTAGCGAACTATGTTTCAAGGTGTGCTATAAGGCAATGAGCGACCGCAAGGTCTCTTGACGGTTTGACCTTGAAAAAATGCCCATTTGGCCTATTTTAAAAGCCCAGGCTCCACATTCGGATTGTCTGCCAATTACTGTGAGTTACACATTCACAGTGGTGAATGTTGAAAATATTTAATGCAATGGGTAGTCTAAGAATTTATGGATTCCCCAAAACGACGTTTATAAAAGCTGGATTGCTAGCCCTTTCTTAAGCAGTGTACCATGTAGGCGCGCTGACATGATGGCTTTTCTGCGCATTGCAATTACAATATGACATGTTGGTGCATTGTGTGTATTTTGTACAGGTAGTAGGTGGATTTGCTGTGCTTTGAAGGGTACAAACGATTATGGTGACTTGGAAACGAGTCCGCTAAGTATAGAGGTCTTCCACCTTCGGCTTTAGCGGCCCCATCTTGCCCGGAATGGCAAAGTCTTCCAATATTTCTTGAGATTTCTAAACTAAAGAACGACATGTCGTTTGGATTATACATTCTGTCCCAAAAAAACTATACAATCAAAGGTCTGTTTTTGGCCAAATTTAAGTTCATCTCAAACTGGGGTTTTACTGATTCTTTTTAGAGTGTTTTTCCAGCCTTTCATGATATTTTTAGTTGGTGAATTTGGGGGTCCGTTTCAAGAGTTATGGCTAATTATCGGAAACAGTTGAAAAACCTTTGGGCCCGTTTCGGCTATCCTGATATCAACAAAGTTTCCAATGAAATCATCTTCAAGACATTCTTTAGTGAAAATTAAAATAAAAAGTAGGTATAAAGTGCTGCTTCTTGTGATATAACATAATTTATAATTATAATGTCGCAATTGCTAATAAATCCATGTAGCATTAGGAAATTCAATTCCAAACAGTCTTGTTACCGCAGCTTTACTCCAGGTTTCAGCAGAAGGTAGACCCATAAAAACACCCTTGTTTGAAAGTAAACTGAGACCATTGAACACAACCATCCTTCCTTTATTTGCGCTTTGTTGAACACTGTTTTCTTCATCACCATATTCCTCCCTGGCAACTTGGAGGCAGTGGGTAATATAGGAAGGGTAATTGTCCCTCCACATTAGGAGCGTGTTTGTCCCCACATTTGGTCCCTCAGAGACTTGTAGACTGTTACATTAGTTTCAGCATTCAAATTCCCCAATTTCCAAGAATTTCATGACTTGTCCCCCCCCTGAGAGCGAGTTCCTCATTTCACCAACAGCTAATATTTCTGTGCTTTCACTGAAAAATAATATATTGATTAGTTCAATGCAATGATAATACTTCACTCTCATTCTGACTGTACAATATTTCTTTTTTTGAAAAGGATTTAATCCCAATGATGCTAACACGCCTTATATACCTTATTTTATTGAACCTTTTCAGGTAAACTGGACCAAGTGTCTTTATTCCGTTGTGTTCACTGCAATATCTCACTCCGCTTAGGGTCCATCAAATTGGATGGAATAAAAGCGAGGATTTAGCTAGAAGCTTGTCTAACAAATTAATTCCAAATATCTGGAAAAATGCACAGTTATATTTTTCATAATTTTTAGTTTGATTTATAGTTTTTCTTGGGACAGTCCCTGTATGCATAAAAGTATGGGCCACACCTTGAATAGCACAAGTATTTGAGGTCGGGTATTAACTTGATCTGAATGATGAATACTCGGGAACTAACACCTTTTGTTATAGGGTTATGCTTAGTGAGGTGAAGACCTCTATCAAGGCAATGCGGCATTTTTTCATTCTGTGCCAAGAATATCTCATAGAACCCTAAACTTTCAGAGCCCACAGACTCACCCATTTTGGTTTTTGTGATTTCTACAACGCAACTTACAATTTGAAGTCCAATATTATCTAGATAAGGAGTGGAATATTCAATGGTTACAATAAGCTCATCTGCCAAGGACACACTTCAGTGGGTTGTACTTGTACATACATTGACATGAACTGACTTGTGTGATCTGGGTAATCATATATCATACCCAAAAAGAACAGGGGTGCATTTTCTAAGTATATCGGTGAATTAAAAGCATGTGAACTGTCCAAGGATTGGAGATTTTACTAGCTCATATTGATTAACCAGTGACCGCTTGGTTTACGATTTTGAAAGGACCCAAAACAAACATGGTGTCGGCATTTCAATTGACAACCTCGTTCACAGGTTTGCGTAATCGCTATGACACCCACGTTTATTCACATGGCATGCAAAAAGAAGTGATGTAGTATGCTACCCCTATGGCCCCTCTATTGTCGAGGGATTTTACTCTCTCACAGCACATATCAAGAAGTGTATATGTCAGTGGTTAAAAAAGATAACAACGATATAATGTGTCAGTCGCGTGCATAAATTGCACATCGTCTTATTGGGGGTTCTATAGCTAAACGGTTGTTATTAAAATTTGATTGATGTATAAGGAAAGGCAGAAAAACGGGGGCTAGCGCCTGTCAAACTAAGTACTTATAAGAAAGCGAAATATCGTTCATTGCAACACGATCAAAAGAGCATACTCTAACCTATCTAGTCACAGCGTATAAACACGAAGGCCACTACCTAAATATGGTGTTTCCGTACCTACCCATCTGACACAACCTGTTTTCTTGACACCTATGAATTCGGAACTCTTCCCCTGATAAAGCACGATTTTCCGTTAAGGTTTCCAAATCGTAATTGTGTCAGAAAACAAAGTGTGTCTGATGGGTCAGGTTAGCGAAACTCCCAACAAAATAGGTAGTAACCACATTGAATCGCAAATCTCCTCTTTCCGATGTCAGATTCATTCAGGTGGGCATAGGTGACTGAGTAATCATGTTTTTGCACGATGGTAAGTCATGTTCATGGACCAGATTTCAGCAATCAGTACAATAGGAAAAATCAACAAACCAAGTGTCCTTTCTCTCCTTGAGGCCCTGGTGTTATTTCATGTATGTTCAATATTACATTACTACCGCAGCAAATACTGATGTCGACATTGTACAATAATGCATTTACAAATGCATTCAATTGAGTCTAACAAATTGTAGTCTTAAGGTGCGGTTTCGTGATTTCTGCACCTCGCTTTTTGTTCATCATTCATATACACGAGCAAACACAAGATTACAACCAGATATCCTAAAAAAGATTTCAAAATTTCCGTTGATTCGATGGTGGCGATTTGATGTTATTCATACAAATGTTTCTCCCAGGTTCCAATAGGCCACCGTGTTTGTAATTTTTGTCCGTTAACGGTCAGAAAATAAAAAAAAACTTCCAAATTTCTTCCAGATTAGATGAATTTGCACGCATGATTTAAATACTTAGGACAACGGTTCAGATGATATCAAAATCTCAACCATTTTTGAGATAAGTCCGGGGGCTAGGCTGTGATCACAAAATGCCCCTTTAAGTTCAATGCTTTTTGAGATGGCATCGCAAATGAGCTGCGGTGATGGGGGTTGTGACGTAGCCATCTCAAAACCACTAATAACAGTGGCAGAAAGTGCGTTCCCAGTTCAGTCCACACCATAACCTGTTCACGTCAGACTTGATGGCTAATTTCGTGATACATGCCCTTTAGGCAAGCCAGGTGTTACACAACGATCTTAGTAAAATCCATTGGTCACGCAACACTAATTTTGTATTCAGTAATTGAAGCCACTGGCGACCTTTTGATTTGCTGTTTATGGTTTTGTTTTTGGCCTCTTTTTGTATGCGTATGTTTTTAGTATATTTCCTTCTTTGTTTTATTACCTTTTTTAGTATTTTGTTTTTTTTGTAATGTGTGGCTTCGGCGCCGGCAAAATATGGTAGGATGCAATATCTTAAACTCAACTGGGATATTTCCTTTGTTGAATTTATGCTGTGTGCTCATCTGATCTTTTCATTTTAAGTGGAATACAGCTTCAGAAGAAGCTGAAATAACCAACCACCTAGTGCAAAGATGAGGTGACATTTTAATGACATCATGACCTCCAGTTTGTCGGTAGCTTTGTTAAGAGCCTCGTGCTTGTAAAACATCCCATAAATTGATGTAGTGGCAAGGGCCATTGTATTGGTTTATTCAAGCATATCGACAAGCCAATTGCTTGCCTTCGGTGTTAAACATCAATGTCACATCAAACTATAGATCTCGCCAACTCTCCAGTCCCGGCAATCTTCTGTCATTTCAGCGCAATAGCCTTCATGCCGGACACATACAATTGTTCGAATCCAATGGGCGACCATGCACTTGTTAGATTCTGGCCGGAAATCATGCTCTAGGAACATATATTTCCAACTCGTCTCAGCTGCGCTATTAATGATCGTGTGTGCGCGCGCTTTATTCCATTGTAAAAGGAGATATGATCCTCCTGGAACCATAGTCCGGGCTCCTTAAACGACGGAACAAATCGTGAAACTAATGTTCCGTGAAGAGTCAACCAAATCGAGTGTCCTACTCTTCATTGTTGTAGGTGGACTAGTAGTCCCGCGAACCATATCTCCTGCCACACCGTTTATGTATTTAAGTATTACAAAAGACTTTCTGCCGGACTGCGTAGCGTGCGTTTGAAGAAGTTAGTCTTATCATCCAAAAGGTGGGTTCGATTCCAACTCCACGCCGAAATTGTACTTTATTAAAATTTTATTTTACAGTTAGATATTGCAATGAAAACATCACAGTTGGCGAATGAAGTAGAAAATAATAGTGAATAGCTGTCTTATGAGATAATTCAACTGATTATGGACTGGATCATGATTTCAGGCAATAATCTCACACGTGCCAAGAAACCCACATTGTAGGACTGCAATAAGACGGCATTTAATTGACGTCAGTAACCAACATGTTGGGACTGGACAGGACAGACACTTCTCAAGGGCACAGCACATTGAAGCGGTCTATCGATCCAGCGTTTGCACAGAGATCATTGACAGGCGAATGTATTTTAGTGTCATACGCCTATTCTTGCATCCGTCTCTTATGCCATAATGTTAGCCTTGCACAATGGCATATTATATTACGTCATATTACATAGTGTCTAACACCACCTTTGGGTGCGTATTCATGGCAACACGCTTTTCAATTGGAGAAGACTGTGCCGCTTGGATGATGTTACAGCGAGGCCAACCTGTCCAATAACCACATCGCCCATTTCACACCTACAACATGGAGGAGAACGGGCGTCTGCCTCTTGTTAGCTTTTTAACCAGGTGTTTTGTTTTAGTTCCAACACATATTCGCTAATGGTAAGGTCATGGGACCACACGGTCGAGACTTTAAATGTGCATACATGTATCTCTGACCATTTGTATGGTTTCAACGATATCTCGTGGAAAAGGCGTATTTTCCAAAATTTCAGTTCATTTTGGTGGTGCGCCGTTTCGAGTGGTGGTAGTATTCCGCAGATACATTTTATAACCAAAATCGTTCCATAGAGGCAAAATAAACTTAAGATTAGGCACATATCTAGGCACTTTCATGAATATCAAAATCCATCTTATTTAGGACGCCGCCATGAATGTAATCATTTCCTAAACAAGACAAATATCAAATTATAAATTATTAAATAAACCAAACGATATCTCAAGCTCACTTTAGTTTACCCTTTATTACTATCATTTTACATTCCTATCATTTTCATTCATTCCTCTTATTCTTTGATAGTATCCTATTTCAATCGTTTCCAAACATCTTTCTATAATCTGATTTATTTTCGACGTGAAATCTCGTGATAGGGGGCAGCCCTGACATTGCATTGTACTTTCTAACAAACACAAGTGAAACCAGAACTCGAATTATTCATGACATTTTGACTACTCTATAACGATTGCCACTCTGTGTAAAGAACTATTGAAATCCCTATACCATCTACACAGCTCTACCATAAGTTTTCCATGGCACGAAATGACCCATATCACTATACCATTAACAATAGGGAGCTGGGGGATGCTCTACGTGTATGGAATATTCAACTTCCTTAATACAAAGACCTGCACACATTCAGTCAGATTGGCTTAACTAGGTTACAAACGTGCTTCTTTTATTCCTTCCCAGCAAAAAGGTTTTTAATTTTGAATATTCTGGACGAAACATGTCACGTTATAGCGCATTCTTTCTTCTTCTCCTTCTTCTTCTTCACCAACTTTACCAACAACATCAGTCGTAATATCTTTAAATGCAATTGCCTGGATGATCAATTTTTGGAAGGTATTTGAATTAACGTAAAATATTGTTCTAATTGAATAGGAGTTCTTAAAAAATAAACGAGTTCAATACCTTAACTTGAATAAATTTGTGCAATGCTGAGGTTCTACCGTGTATATATTCAATTGAATTATTAACATTTACTCTGCGTTCACGTAGAAGAATGATCATACCTTTTACGTTCCACTTGTTAAAATGTACTTGTATTGTGCATTTATAAGTAGGTGTCGAATTAGCTGACTATAATAGT
Source organism: Ophioderma brevispina (assembly GCA_023653785.1). Classification (NCBI taxonomy): domain Eukaryota; kingdom Metazoa; phylum Echinodermata; class Ophiuroidea; order Amphilepidida; family Ophiodermatidae; genus Ophioderma; species Ophioderma brevispina. The sequence continues at coordinate 42,922 of JAMKCH010063470.1, forward strand.
CAGAGGTGACTTTAAAATCCAACCACCGGTTACTCGCCGGTCCCAGCCGGATATTTTCAGTTGGAATCGGTTTTCAATGAGGCGCGGCCCAACCGCATTGAACCACCAGTCAGTCATTGGTCAATTTTGGGGCCAACCATAAAAGCGCTTAAATTGACAATTTAATATTTCTTCTTCTTGTTCTTTTTTCATCAAATTCCAAACAATGGGCCGGTCTATAACTCATTCGTGAACATGATTCTCCAACAGATCTAAGTGTATCAATTTATATGCGTTACCTTTTGTTTCCATGTATCGCCTCTTAGAAAATCCACATAACAGTAATTTCACCACGAATGCACAAAATTGTGCCTCGCCAGTTGAAATAAAATATCAATCGTCTGTTGTTTTAATCAATTACTGAAATCCAACACAATAAGATTGCCTAATTAAGGAGATGCATGTCATACTGACTGGAGGCGTATGTATCACATGACAGCATTTTCCCTTGCAGCCATAGACTTATGCCGTAAGCAAGCCAATTGAAGGTTACCCGCTTCCTGTGGAGTAACGGTTTTGACAGTGTTCCACATAAGCAGATAAGGCACGTTATATTAGTTGGGATGTTTCAAGAAAGAGTTTGGCAAATAGAAATGGACGGATATCACATGAGAACTGATACACGTTAATAGAAACAGACGTGCATGGTAATCAAACGTATCGTCTGAGACAAGCTGACGGTCTTTTTCGGATTGGATGTCTTTGAGTTTGACTTGCTTTAATCGAAATTAATGATGAAACTCTATCATTAAGCAAATGAACGATTAGGCGGGGAGCTTGACCTTAGGGTTATCAAGTATTGGCCTTCTGTCCCTAGGGTATTTTTTAATATGCCACCAGGGCCACGTGTCAAAATACTTTTCTGTTTCTTATTCTTTTTAGGTAATCAGATCTCAACACAGTTCATTTAAAATGAAACTAAACTCATTCAGTGTGTATAGAACACGCTTTCACGCCAATCGAGAGACTCCAGCATTGATAGTAATTCAAACGGGTTGCGAAAGCCAACCTCTGCCCGTCTCAGTAATTTCACGCATTGTTTTATTTAATGTTCATATTCTTTGTTCGTCTTTCTTGCTGTATTTGGATTACTTCCTGCAATCGGGGCATAATAAATGCTGGTTGTTATGTTACATTAATATGTTGCTCATTTGCCATCAACAATAAAATATGGTCGACCAGAATTAACCACCGCCCGTCAACGTTAACAATGCATGTCGGCTTTACATAACGCTCACCTTATCGAGTGGATGGGGTGAGGTGTGTATGTGGTTCTTGAATCAATTACTTGGGCTGTAAATCGAATACAGTAGTTCGAACTACGGTTATTCAGTTAAATTTGGGGTTAAACGTCCTTTCCTTATCATAACGCAACCTACTCTATTCTGTTTCGGAACAAAACTTAGAGGAAAACAGGTCTTGTCAAACTCAAGCTCAGACAAGAACCTTGATACAAAGCACTTGAAAACACAGAGGTAATCCGTTTTCTACTGTATTGTTTGAAATTGGAACATGTCATTTGAAGAAAGCATAATACGGCAAATCTGATTTTTCAATATATAATATTCAGGCTTAAGTAAGAAACCTATCTCTTGTTCCGGTTTTAATTCTCGTCTTTCCACAACAGTTTGACACACGATTTGGATTATCAAATTATACGAAATACATACACGTGTTTAAGCGTACCTTGTGTATCACGTATCCGATTGTTTGCGTCCTAAATATCACCCCAGGGTCACGAACACTATAACCCGAGCTCTTTACGATTCGCCGTTGTGAGAGATAAGAGAAAAGGAAGAAATCACATCAGAAAAATAATATCGTCGCTGGGCGGGAAAAACCTCATATGTAACTCTAGAGGTCAAATGCAAACCTCATATGTAAAAAGTGGCCCCAGTGCTAAAACCTCATATGTGCATTTGGTCACATCGGGTTCTAGCTTTAATTTATGCCAAATATGATAGTAAATGATATGGTACTTTATTTCAGAATCTAGAGTAAATAATTACCTAAATATCTTTAGAAAGGAAACCTTTCTAGTGCATGGCATTACAGCAAATTATTCTTTTTTTATCGTCTCTCGAAAATGTTACATATGACGTTTTGTCATTTTAACCGTTTTTTTTACTACCTGTGAGGTTGTGCTTTTAAAGGTCAAATGCGCATAATGAGGTTTTTCCCGCCCAGCGACGATATTGATCAGAGAGGGTGAATGGATAGAAAGGCAATAACTAATTTGGGTTAGGAATATTACTTGGTTTTTGATAAAATGTTCATTTGTCTGAAGTGTACCAACTATGTAAGGAACTACAGCCGGGTTAATTTTTTCGACATCTAACAGGCATGTTAGGGATTTCGAATTGCTTTCAAACGAAAGCGATTCAGCCAAAATAAATATGTGGCTGTGAGTTATCTTTGGAAGAGTTTTAGTCATACGAAAATCTTAAGAGGATCATCACGCTAAGCTTTGTTAACATTCCACATGGGTCGATGGGAGCTGTCATGTTACCAACAAATTAAAGCAGGTGTGCGATGGAATGTTAGAATTTTAGCGGATTATATAGTGTGTCTCACAAATGTCACCTTATTCTAAGTTTAAAAAAACCGGTACTAGGTACTAAAATGTCAGCCAAAATGCGCGGAGTAAGCCATATATTATTCTTCAATGCTGCATATACTGACTATCAAATATGCGCGTAAAATCAACTGAGACCTTCAATGCGTACCTTGGAATGACACTATTTTGCTATATCTAGCCAGCTGAACGGGGACTTAAAAGGTTATGTGAGATAGGTGGGACTTCAATTGGTTCTGCTCTTCATTAGGTATTGGTAAAATCTTTACAACCGAAAATTGTATTGAGGCTAATCTGTAAAGCAGTTATTTATTTATTAAATGTGCGTCGATTGAAAGACAAAGAAACCTATTAGACATGTTAGATACTTAAAGTAAATTGTTGTATTGACAATCATCATTGGACAAACATGACGTAGCAATGGCCGAAACGTCACTATGGCCTACTGGCAACATGGATGCGACCATCAGTTCCCCCTTTTTTCAATTAATTGCTGCCGACGCAATTTCTCTGCCATAAGGAAACATCTTTAATACAGTCAGTTTTATCACATTAAAAGTGCAAATCAGCTGCAGCTCTGGTAAATGCTACTTAGAGAATATTTTATATCTCAGAGATTTTGGCTACCAACTCCCAAAGTACAGTGAATTTGTTTTTGATAAAATGTTCATTTGTCTGCAGTGTAGTACCAATTACGTTCAAGATTTGCAAGAACTACAGAAAGTTACCATACCAAATAGGCAAGTTAAGGATTTGTGAATGTCTTTCAGAACAAAAGCGATCCAGCCAAATTAAATATTTGCCTGTGAGTCATCTATGGGAGAGTTTTACGGTTTTTTTTAGAGTAATGGGAGGGTTTTACAAGTTTTTACATGTGTATGCAGTGCTCCAGCTTTGCACAGGTTTTGCAGGAACTATAACAGGTTATAACATCAAATAGGCATGTTAAGGGTCTATGGATTTCTTGCAGAACAAAACGTTATTAAATATTTTAAATAAATTCACCGTAAACCTTCAGAACAAAAGGTTATTAAATATTTTTAAATAAAATCACCGTAAACTTTCCAATTTCTGTTAAACTAATATGAAACCATTTCTATTATGCTCGTGCAACCTCCACCATCACAACTTCCGTAAACAATAATTATCGCGTTTACTGCGAATCTCCGCGAGAGACTATACACGAATAATTTGAGCCCCCGGGCGTGGCAAGCGTTGTTTCGATGGCTGCTGATCGGCGCGAAATTCAACATAATATAAGCTGCTAGGAATCAATATGGATCAATCCTACTAACAAAGCCAACAGACCGTATTCAATAGCCAGCCATGTTGGTGGACAAGATAGACGCATTCCAGTACTATAATACATTCACCTACCAATGATCCCTGTGCAATCGCTAAACATGGATCGATTGACAGCTCAATGTATTTTAGGCCTGGAATGTATATATGCATCGTGTCCACCAACATGTCTGGTGGCTGACGTCATATTGAATACGGTCTATACAGACATATACGATAGTAAATTATGATTTTCTTCTTCATTTGGAACCCTGCGATGCTGAAGTTAACATGATACGTTTATACACTCTAAAAACTACTCAGTGCGGTGAGTAAAGCGTGTTGAGTAAAAAGTTGAGTCAAGATTTAATCAGCATGGAGTAAAACACGCATTTCCGCTTAACTCTTCACCCGAGCAAAACTGTGAAATATATGTTGAGTAAAGCAGTTTTGAAATCTAACTCAACGTGGCGTGACAAAGGGTGTTTGACGCAGTGACGGATCAGAAATTACACCGTGTTGAGTCTGATCTTAAGCAACGTTGACGACCCCAGACACGTGCAGCCCAAGAATTGCCGCGGACATATCAACGGCAGATGCATGCTGGGGTGTCGCGGAAATGCTGGCAGCTGGCCATTCTGATATTTTACACCAACAAGTTATAATGAGATAACTAATAATTTATGTGGTGTTGATGCAATGGACTTGTCAATGATTGTGAAATTGTGAGATTCCGGAGTAAAGTAATCGGAATGTATGTTCCTACGGTACCTTGATATCAAGTTATGAATTCGGCAACCTTTCACCGAGTGACTTGATGCCTGTAATACTGTGAGCGCTGTGTATGGGGAATTCGCTGATTGTCAGTATAACTATAGGTTTTGTTTATTTTATGTCAGCATGGTATTTCACATTAAGTCTGACATTTTATAACCTATAGTTTTATAGGGTGTGCATGTACATCGATACACGACTACACGACCTGCAGGTGCATCTACATATTTTTTTTTTGAACCACCAGGGACTTCGAAGAAAAAGGTAAAAGTAATGAAAATATGTCCTTGTACATTTTGTGTTATTTTTTAAATACCAAGAATACCAAAGTTAAGTAAATCTTCCTTGTGTCATTTTGATGCTTGAAAGAGTAGTTCTATTACAGAAATCAAGTCAAGAGTTTCGAGTTTCTAGAGTTCTGAACAATCGAATGTGCTGAACAAGCCATTTTACGCAAACCTGGTGAGGCAGCCTGGTCGCCTTTCTGATGTATTCCAAAGTATTACTCAATGTCATTGAGTAAAATTAATGTGCCCAAACATTTGGACAAACAGTGTGCTCAACATCAGTTGAGTCAAACATTTTACTCAACGGTTGAGCAAGGAATCTGCTCAAATACAGTATAAAATAGTACTCCTTGTGGGTTGAGTATAGTTTTATCACCCTGTTGAGTAAAAAATGGCACAGCTCACCGTTGAGTAAAGCGGAGTAAAATTTTACTCAACAAATGTTGAGTCAAATATTGACTCTTTTACTGAGTACAATGTTTTATTACAAGGAAGAGTAAAACCGCTACTCACCTTTGTTGAGTCAAGTTTACTCACAAAAGAGCTGTGACTTTTTAACTACCATAAGGAGTAAAAATTACTCGTTGGGTAAAATGTTTTAGAGTGTAAATATGTATTCTAACTATTTGTTCTTTATACATTTCGATTAAGGATGCCCCTTAAATCAAATTTAGTCAAAATAAGGCTTGGTTTACTTATTATGCGAAACCCATCAACCAAAAATTCTCCAATTTGACTTCATAAACCCGGCCGAGGCTTAATTTATGACCCTCCCTCTCCCTTTAAGTGCTCGCCAGAAAATAAGAACATATTTATAGAAAATAATGGCGATTCTAATAGTTCATTATCACTTTCTATTACAGTTAGGCAGACCTCCCCCCAACATTGACTTTCCATTACAAAATCGTATTTTCCGCGTAACGTTGTTTGATGATTCATCACGTTTGCTTTTGTTCGAATGAAGAGGTATTAGCGATAATGGATTTCAATCTTGCGCGGGGACTCTATATATCCTGGGGCTTTGATACAGGGCTGCTGTAAAGCTTAATATAAAGAATCACCACATAAACCTATCGTGTTTCCTTGCAATGACTACCGGTTACTGACATCTTAAGGGGCTTTGATAGGGGTTTTAAGTTCACCTTTGATTGTCCGTTTAAGAAAACTAAAGGTAACATGATATTTCAACATGGGGCTTAATGGCGATGTCTCTTATCCTCTTTTTTTTGGTATACACCGCTTATGAAAAACTTAAGCATTAATAACTTGGGTATTTTTTTGGATTTTTTTCTATTTTGCAAATAGAAGGTCCCATCTGCAATAAGCTGCCATTTGTCAGTTCTTGTCATTGTTGTTCTTATTAAGTGTTATAACTGTCAAATCTGACAGGTGTCAGCTATTACAGATGGGGCCTTCTTGCCCTAAACCTCGAACCCACTAGGTAGCATACATTATTGTGGTCTAGGTCACATAGTGGCTTCTTTGGTTTATACTGATTCAACCAACGGGAAAACTCAGAAAACCATGCATGACATTGCATCATCCCCTTAAAGTTTGGTTAACTTTGGATTTTGTTAGTTCTATCGACCAAAAAAAACGTTCACGTAAAAAAACACCAAGTTTTAAAAAGAGTACGAGCCGTTAAAGTTAATAAATGTTAAGAGAGCACCAAGTATCCTCAAGTGCGTCTGCCCCAGTGGCAAACTGGTCCCATTTCTTTCATTCCTAATTTCTTTGTTTAGAACGTTTGTGACATTTCA